>JAQQSY010005723.1:0-11487 GCA_028646535.1 Procyon lotor | reverse complement strand
TGGTGTTTTTTGTTTTTTTTTTTAAAGATTTTATTTATTTGACAGAGAGAAACACAGCGAGAGAGGGAACACAAGCAGAGGGAATGGTAGCGGGAGAAGCAGGCTTCCTGCCGAGCAGAAAGCCCGATGCGGGGCTCGATCCCAGGACTCTGGGATCTGACCTGGGCCGAAGGCAGACGCTTAACGACTGAGCCACCCAGGCGCCCCTGGGGAGTGTTTTATTACAGGCCACGCTGGGGACACTACCTAGACGTGGCTGCGTGGTACTCAGGATGAGTGTGAGATTGGGAGGACAGCGCTCGCACACACCCTGCGGCGTCATCTCTCAGACCCTTGTATCCAAGATACATCGTTAACCGTGCAGATGAGACCACGGCTACACCCGGACGGCGCTCCCGGGGACAGGCCGTGTGGTCTGCTGGCGACCAGCCACCCTCCCCCTTCCCCGGGGAGCGTGGCCGTCAGTGCTGGTGCGGGGGGCTGGGTCTGTGGCGGGCGCCCCAGGCGGGGCCCGAGCACAGCTGTGTGGCTCCCTTCCTGGGCTTTCTTCACGCTGTCCCTTCTCTTGCCCTGATGTTGTGGGTCACAGTCGCGGGCGTGTTTCCTGCCTGCCCGGCCCCGGAGCGGCCGGCTGCCCCTCCTGTGCTCGGGGAAAGGGGCACTTTCACTTCCTCCAAAAGCCCTGTCGCCAGGGAGCGTGTGTGGCCCTGGAGGCCGGGAGAGCCAGGTGCAGAGCCGTGCGGGGTGTGAGGCACGTGGCCCGGGGAGGCCTCTCTGGCTGGGCCCTGCCTCCACTTCCTCACCCAGGGGAGCAGAGGGGTGGCACGGGCTCTGAACTGTCCCTGTCCCTAAGACTCTTGAAGGATTCCAGCCAGGGCCTCTGATGCTCCAGGGGCCTCTGTTTCCGAGGAGTGTTTTGGAGGGAAAAGAAAGCACGCACGCGGGCACGCACTCAGGCCCACGCCTGTTGGCCGGATTTGCCCGTGCGGTTCTCCAGAAGAGAAGCCGTCCGGAAGGCCACTCCGAAGGGACAGGCTTGTCAGTGTGCACGGGGCGGGGGGCCGGCCGCACCCTGACTGCCTGCTGTGGTCCTCAGGTGTTAGCCGACGCCGTGGCCCGCCTGGTGCTGGATAAGTTCGGCGATCTGACGGACAGCTTCTCCTCTCCTCACGCCCGCAGGAAGGTTCTGGCCGGCGTCGTCATGACGACAGGTAAACCGCTGGTGTCGCACGTCACGCCCAACAGAGGGGACGTGCTCTGAGGCTGCGACCGTCTCTGTGACACTGACGGGCTGTCTCCCTGACCCTCCAGACCCCCCGCCACGTGCAAATGGAGGAGCTGCACTCACAGACCTTTTCCTTACCTGTTTCTTTTACTTAGGTTTTCTTATTTGGAGAAAGCAAACTCTATTAGCACCTGACTGCTGTAAGGCCATGGGGTGGTTTAGATTGACTCTGGAAAAGTCCAGCAAAGTGGCACCGCCCCATTCCTGCTTCATTTACCAGTGGGACGCTTTTGACTTAACCGGTGGCGACCCTGCTAGCTAGTTTCTGTGGGACTTTTATACAGGGGACAGGCAGCTCGGGCGAGAGGCACACAGGTAAAAAGCACACTTCGGGATGGCAGGAGGAGCCCTATTTAATTTACCTAGAAGTTCCCACTAGCACAAGGTGCCCCCGAGTCCTTTCCCGCACCCCAGGAGTGAGGGCGCTGAGCCGCGTCTGCTCATGGACCGCTCCCAGGAACAGGAGACCACAGTGGTGGCCCCGGCCTGGGGCCCTCTGCTCTGGGGCATCCGCTTGGCCCCCTGCTGGCTGGCTGAGCCCGGACGGCCGTGTGCAGAGAGCCCCGGGAGCCGGAGAGTGAGTGAGCCAGGAAAGCTTGACCTGCCTGCACCTGCCAGCCAGGGAGAAAACCCCAGTGCTCTGTGGGGTGAACACACCGGCCTTTCCTTCCGAGGTAGCTCTCTACCCCATCGTGGGCAGGACTTGGTTCCACTGTCCTCAGTGTCGGCCAGCCCCTCGACGGCCGAGGAGACCTGAGTGCTGTGTTAGTGACAGCTTTTTCTTGCACAGTGTCCCCCCTTGGTCGGTTGGGGGTGTGTCTGCGGTCGGAGCGAGTGCTCTGGACGTCCCCTCGGGGCTCAGTGTAATTCTGCGGGTGGAGTGTTCTCCCAGCCCCTCCCTCTGCTGCTGTTTCTCGCATGACCAAAGGTGAACGCTTCGGCCCCTGGGATGACGTATCCCCCGTGAGGCTCTGTGCCCGGCCCCGCGGCGGGAGGGGGCGGCTCTTCTGACCGGCCCACAGGGGGCCGATTGGCTCCCGGGCCGCGGTGCCCCTCGCCGTGCACCTCACTGGGGACCTCCTGCTCGGGCCGCGCTGTCCCCCTGCAGGTAGTGCCACACGGCCCATGGCACGTGGCCCTAATGTCGGATGGCGGGTTCAGTTTGGGCCCCTGCTGGTTGAATGATCTTGGGCCGGCCATTTGACCCCTGTGGGTCCTTCTCTGCAAAACAGAGACTGGCGGCGTGCCCCTCGGCGCGTGCGGGAATGAAGTGGAAGCCCTTCCCTGCAGGCCCAGTGCTGTGCCTGCCGCTTGGGGTGCGCCGCGGTGAGGGTGGGTCACTGGGGCCGTGTCCGTGTCCCGCCCCGTGTCTGCAGTACGTGGTCTGTCGGCAGATGTCCCGTCAGTGTCTCTGCCCCCAGGACCATTCCCAGCACCCTGTGGGTCACCCCCCCCCTTGTTCCTCTGGCAGCTGTATGCCCTCCCCGGAGCCTCACCGGCGCTTTGGTGGACCGGTTAGTCGGCCTTTAGCTGGGGCTCCGTCCCTGTCCCCGGTGGGAACGTTCAGGAGGAGACCTTGGAGTTAGTCTGTAGACTAACGGGCGAGGGAGGTTCACGTCCAGAAACGTTACCCCGTGAGTCCCCGGGGAGCGGTGCGTTTCCAGAGCCCGAGTTTGCCCACGTGTGAATGGAGGGCAGGGGTGCGTACCACACCCCAGAAGTGCAGTCACTGAGAACTCCCGGCAGAGCCCGGGGCCCCAGCGAGGCACGAGGAGCCATTTCTTGCTTGTCTTCCAGGCACGGATGTGAAAGACGCCAAGGTGATAAGTATCTCCACGGGGACCAAGTGCATCAATGGCGAGTACATGAGTGACCGTGGCCTTGCACTCAACGACTGCCATGCGGAGATCATAGCGCGGAGGTCCTTGCTTAGATTCCTCTATACGCAACTTGAGCTTTACTTAAAGTAAGTTTAGTGAGCGAATGGCTAAAGGAAGCGGTTTTTAAAAAAACATTCCCCTCCCGTCAGAGTGTATTGCAAAACCTTCATCGTTTCTGTAATCTCTGAAGAATTCTTAAAATAGTGACTTTATTGGCAGCAATGAGGTTGGGTCCTGTTTCCTCACGATGCTCAAGCCACCAGGTCCCGCTGGGCGGACACGACACACGTGTGCACACGTGTGCTCGCGGCTCACGCAGCCGTCGCTTTGAGGTCTGTGCCCGGGACCGACCGCGGGCTTCGGGGGTGCGCAGCCTGAGCCTGGGCAGGGCCGAGCCGCCTGGGGACCGGGCCCTTCATTCTGGTGCCCTGTCCGAGGGGCTTTCTTACCTGTCGTCTGTCTGTGGCGAAGGTCTACGCGAGAAGGGACGCTCGCTCCCATCCCAGGGACGACTTCTCTATTGAGTGGGCCCCGTCACTGCCCGTGTTGTTGTCGGCACCACGTACACACCCCAGGTTGAGCTCATCCGTCCCTTGTTGAAAGGAGTGGCCTCTGAAGGTCATTGTAGATCACGACAGACTCCATTTTGGCTGGATACGGCTCTACAGTTCACTCTTGCAACTCTTTTCCTTCTAGCAGCAAAGACGACCAAAAGCGGTCCATCTTTGAGAGGTCCGAGCGCGGGGGGCTGAAGCTGAAGGAGAGTGTGCAGTTCCACCTGTACATCAGCACGTCCCCCTGTGGGGACGCCAGGATCTTCTCCCCACACGAGCCCATCCTGGAAGGTACGGGGCCCGGCCAGCCGCGTCCCCAGGAGGCTCGCGTGACGTGGGGACACGCGGAAGAGCGAGCCTCCATCGGTGTCCTTCTCTTCTCTTTCTTGAAAATTCCAGCTTTGAAAGTGGGTCTGATGGGAAGGTGTAAAAGCACGAGGTGGTTCTTTTCGGTGAATACTTTGACGAGGCTCCCTAACGACACGCGTGGGTCCCGAGGCCCTAAGCGCACTAAGGAGTTAGAGTGAGGCTGTTGAGTCCGACTTGTGTGTAAACTGGAGAGTCTGTGTCTCTGCCTCTGGCTTCGGACGAGCTTGGTGCGGTGCGTGTGCAGCTGCGGCTGTGGCAGCCACTTCAGAAGCAGGCACACTCGGGTGACGGGGGGCCCCTGGGGCGTCATCGCGCGAGGTCTGTGCTGCTGTTGTGGGGTCACTTGTGTCCTCGTTTGTCCCTCCCGAGCAAAAGCAGCTTCAGCTCCGCCTCTGGGCTCATTATGCTCCTTGATTACAAAGGAAACATATACGCACTATGGAAAATTGCTCCATATTTTACAACAGAAGAAAACATTTTAATCGCCCGTGTTCACGTAACCCAGAGATAATCACGTTAGATGGTTGTGCACGCCTGCTTCCTCTGCATTGATTTCGACGTCTCTGTGATTTATTTTTGAAAATTTAAAAATGCAGGGAAAATATGTAACACTCAGATATCCATCATCTAGAATGAGCAGATGTTAGCATTTTGTCCTGTTTGCTTCAGCTCATTTTTAATGATAGAAATCATTTTGGTTCAAATGGAAGCCCTTTCTCCCCCACCCCTGGGCGAGACCACTGTCATGAATTTGGTTTGTGGGACACCCTTTCCTGCCCGGCTCTCTCTGCCACGTTGTACCCCCATGTCAGAGAGAGAGAGAGAGAGAAGCCTGTGCGCAGGCCATGAGCTGACGTCAGCCGTCCAGGGGGTTGTGGCTGTGTCCGCCCACGGGGCCTCTCACCCAGCCTCCCTCTCCTAGAACCAGCGGACAGACACCCGAACCGCAAAGCCAGAGGCCAGCTGAGGACGAAAATCGAGTCTGGCGAAGGCACAATTCCCGTGCGGTCCAACGCGAGCCTGCAGACGTGGGACGGGGTGCTGCAGGGCGAGAGGCTGCTCACCATGTCCTGCAGCGACAAGATGGCGCGGTAAGGCCCCCGCCGCGGGCTCTGCAGGCCCGGGGCTCCGTGCCACACTTGGGGGGCCCCTGGCGGGGATCGAGCTGGGCCTCGCACGCAGGAGGCCCTGGGCCACTCATGCGGCTTTGCATCTGTTTGCGCGTGCGGCTTCTGGCGAGTCTGGGGGCTGCAGACAGTGATGTTTCACAGCCGACCGCCCCAGGGGGAAGGGGCGGTGTCCTCGTTCCTCCCGGATGCCACCTCGGCGGTCCAGCTCGCTGCCGCCCTGCCGGTCGGGGTTACTGGGCTCGCAGGTGTCCCAGTGTCGGGGCGGGCGTGGCTCCCAGCAAGGCCGGGCTGCTGCAGACGTACCGTTCCCCTTCAGCAGGTGTGTCCAGGCTGGAATTTTAAAAAAGCCTCATTTTCTCAGATGCTGGTGTTAGTTCTAGTAGCTCTTTGTTTTTATTCGTCATCAAACGTCTGCTTGTAAACGGCAGGAAGTCAGTCATACGGAGCCCGCGAAGCCAAGATCCCGTCCGTCTCCCGAGCCCTGCTGCGCCGCCCACCGCGAGCGCGTGGCCGCCTGCCCTTCTGAGCAGTCAGCCCGTGTGCGTGTGTGCACATGGCACCCTCAGCTGTCTGGGGGCCCGTACTGATTTTCTTGAGTGGACCCTGTCAGGGAACCTCAAGGCCACGGACGCTGCCTCGTCACATGCGGCCACTGCCCCCCCAAGCAGAGGGGCCCCCCATGCCCACTGTGATGTGCTTGCTGACCGTGTGTCCTTCAAGCCCATGCTGATGCGTGCACGTGCGCGCGCGCGTGTGTGTGCGCGCGCGCGTGTGTGTGTGTGTGTGTGTGTGTGCGTGTGCGTAGCCTTGACAAACACACGGTGGCGTCATGCTGGGGCATTTATGCGTGTGTGGTAATTCATGAGACTGTCCCCGAGGTGGTCATAAGTGGCGGGCTGATTACCTCTCAGCTCTGCAAAGACCCTGTCGTCGGCATGGACTGCGCTGTGCGCCTGCCCTCACGCGGAAACCTGGGTCTGCCCTCACTCTCCTCTCCGGTTCAGCCTTGAGTTCCCGGGAATGGGGCCCATTCTGGCCCTGGCCATCCAGGCTCGCCGCTGTGCATGCGGAGACGTCACAGACGATGTCAGCCGCGCCCCAAAGGCTCCGCGGTTCCCACCTGCACCGTCAGTGCCTGATGCTAGTTTCCTCCTCCCTGAGAACTGGGGTCTGCTGGGCGTGTGGGGCAGCACCTTTCTCACCAGCCTTGCCTGCTGACACCCTCTGCCCACTCATCTCTGGGGTCTCGTGCTTCTGTCCTCTCGGTCAGACGTCCCTCCTGTAGTTCGTACTGCAGTCTTGGACGGTTGCAGGAGTTCCCCGTCTTCTCAGTCCAAACTCGCGTTTTCACTCGGTCCGCGCCCTGCTCTTACTGAATGAAACCCTTCATTTTGTTATTACCTGATCCGTTAATTTTTCACCTTATGCTTTGCGCTTTCGGGATCTTATTTAAGAAATTTCTCCTCAAATTAAGGACATAAAAATGTTCTCTCATACTTTTTTCTAAGATTTTTATCATTTTACTTTCAAATTTAGGCCTTTAACATATTTGTACTATAAGTAGTAATTCGGCTTTATTATTTTAATGCAGTGAATCTTTTTTTCAGGTACCATCTAGTGAATAATTAACGTTTTTTTCTCTGTTGATCTGTGAAAGCATCTCTTTTACGTACTGAACTCTTACGAAGAAGACAGATTTGTTTCTAGCCTCTCGAGTCACCGTTAGCTCATAAGCAGATGTAATTGTGCAGATCACACAATTTTTACACGCCTGACACTTCAGTATGTTTAAAGGCCTGATTGGATAACACTGTCATTTTTTGCTCTTCTTTCATCAAAGTTTTTGTAGCTTTTTATATACCTCTATTCTCCTGTACATATTTTAGAATCAGCTCACCAGGTGTCACCAGATGTCTTGCCTAGATTTTATATGGACTTGTGAAGTTATGGATGGAAATGGAAAGAATTAACACAAAGTTAAATCAGTCCGTCCGTGGACATTGGCTCCGTAAAAACTTAAGTGTATAATTACCATGTGAGCCCGCAATTCCACTTCTGGTTATTTGCCCCAAAGAACTGAAAGCAGTGTCTCCAAGAGATCCTTGTTCCCCCAGAGTCACTCACATTCACTTGTAGCTCACAAGAGCTACAAAACATGGTGAGGAAGGTCTGTTAAGACCTTTCACCCATTTTTTAGTAGGGTAGTTTGTTTTCTTTTTGGATTTGAAGTTTTTTCGTGTACTTTAAATAACAGTCATTTTTTTTTTTAAGATGTTATCTATTTATTTGACAGAGAGAGACACAGCGAGAGAGGGGACACAAGCAGGAGGAGTGGGAGAGGGAGAAGCAGGCTTCCCTCTGAGCAGGGAGCCCCGAAGTGGGGCTCGATCCCAGGACCCTGGGATCATGACCTGAGCCGAAGGCAGACGCTGAATGACTGAGCCCCCCAGGCGCCCCATAAATAACAGTCCTTTATCAGACGTATCTTTTGCAAAATTTTCTGTGGCCTTTCTTCTCATTGTGTGGATATTGTTTTTAGCCAGGCAGTTTTAAATTTTAATGCAGTCCAGCCTATCAACTTTCTTTCATGGATGTTGCTTGGAAGAAGTCATCAGCAAACCTAGGGTCATCTGGATTTGTCTCCTGTGCTGTTTTCTGGGAGTTTCACAGTTTTGCGTTCTACATTTAGGTCTGTGGCCCACTGTGAGTGGGTTCTGGGGAGGGTGTCAGGTCTGTGTCTAGACTCTTGTCTGTGCGGTGGCTGCTCACTCGTTCCAGCCACGCCTGTTGAGGAGACTGGCTGCTCCCTTGTGCTGCCTGTGTTTCTTCATCAGGAATCCACTCACTCCATCTCTGTGGGCCTATCTTCAGGCTCTTGGTTCTGTTGCCTTGATTTATTTGTCTGTTGTTTCACTAGTACTACACTGTCTTGATCACCGTTGGGAGTTTGAATCCAGTTCCCTCGTACGTGTGGGAGCGTTGGTCCCTCGTACATCTGACAAGGACTCCTCGGCACCGGCTGGGTGGCCTACGGTTCGCTTCTGCTCCTGACCACCCAGCCATAAATCGGGGGTCTCAAGGACCTCCCCCTTGGGTTCAGTTAATTTGCTAGCGCAGCTCACAGATCTCAGAGAAACATTTTACTCATTAGTTACCAGTTATTAGAAAAGGATGTAACTCAGGGACAGCCAGGTGCAGAGATGCAGAGGGAGGGTCGCAGGCAGAGGGTCAGGGGGCTTACGAGGCCTCTCCAGGTGCTTTGCTCTCCTCACATCCTCGTGCCCACCCACCCGGAAGCTTCAAACCCTGTCCTTTGGGGTTTTTGTGGAAGCTTCATTACACAGTCACAATTCATTAAATCATTGGCCATTGGTGATTTTTAAAAAATTCTTTTTAATTCCTTAAGTAATCTTTACACCCAGCGTTGGGTTCAGACTCATGACCCCAAGATCAAGAGTCACAAGCTCTACCAACTGCACCATGGATGGAAATGGAAAGAATTAACACAAAGTTAAATGGGGCCCCAAGTCATTGGCCATTGGTGATTAACTCAGTCTCTTGCCTCTCTTCCCTCCTTGAAGATCAGGGGGCTAGACCTAGAAGTTGTACCCCTCTAACCCAACCCTCATGCTTTCTAAAAGTCACCTCACTAACGTAGCAGAAGACACCTGTAAGGGCTCTCATCACTCGGGAAACCCCACAGGTCTTAGGAGCCACGATCCAGGAAGCATGGATGAAGCCCACATGGATATAAGGCCAAAATATAGTTCTTATGAATCACAGTATCACAGCCGCTGTAGCTTTATAGTCATTCTTGAAGCCACAGAGTCTCGGTCCTTCAACCTTGCTCTCTGCCAGTGCTGTGTTGGTCATTCTGGGTCTTTGGCCTGCATTTGACCTTTAGGGTCCGTGTGTCCTGGGCACACCAAGGCACAACACCTTGCTGGGATTCTGATTGAGACTCACTGAGTCTGTGTGAAGTTGGGAAGCGCCGACATCCTGACAAAATTGGGGGTTCCTGTCCATGAACATGGAATCTCTCTCCCATATATTTGTCCGATTCTTTTTTCAGAGTTTGGTAGTTTTCCTCATCTAGATCCTGTATGTGTTTTGTTAGACTTATGCCTACGTATTTAATGTTTGATGTCACTGATGTAAATGGTTTTATGTTTTATGATTTCAAATTTCACTTGTTCCACGTTAGTCACACCGACTTTTGACCACAGTGCAATGTAATTCAGTGGGAAAAAAGTCTTTTTAATAAGTAGTGCTGGGAGAATAAGAACAAACCAATGAGCTTCATATTTTGCACCGTATACAAAAGTTAACTCCACATGGATAATAGACTGAAATGTGTAAAAGTTGTAGAAGGAAGCAAGGGTAGATGCAGTTGTGGTGGGTGCCTTCTTAGATAAAATACCAAAGGCACTCAACTTCATCAGATTAAAATTACTTCTCTTTTATATCTTTAATTTTTAAAGATTTTATTTATTTATTTAACAGAGAGAGGGAACACAAACAAGGGAAGTGGGAGAGGGAGAAGCAGGCTCCCCACCAAGCAAGGAGCCCGATGCAGGGCTCAGTCCCAGGACCCTGGGATCATGACCTGAGCCAAAGGCAGACACTTAACTGACTGGGCGACCCAGGCACCCTAAAATCACTTCTCTTTTAAATACACCATTAAGAAAATAAGAAATAAAGTCACCGACTGGGAGATAATATTCACAAATCAGGTATCTGACAAAGGGCCTGTATGTATTACTAAAATTTAGACCCTCAAAACTCAACACAAGGGACAAGCAATTTTAAAATGGGCAAAATATTTGAATGGACACTTCATCAAAGAAGATGTCAGGGAGACCGTCAGCCCTGTCCTCACTGGGAATGCACGTGAGGCATAAAAGCACACCCACCAGAATGCTGAGTGGCTGCGGCACGGACAGCGATTCAGGGACCCGTGCCCTTGGCCGCCGGGGTGGGCATGCAGACGGCACAACCACATGTGAAGAGATGGGCAGTGTCTTAAGAAGTTAAAGATGTGCCTAGTGCACATCCAGAGTCACACAAGGGTGTGCCTAGCGACTATCCTTGTAGGAAGTCCAAACAATCCAGAGGGCCACCTGCAGGGCAGTAGATGAGCCCGTGGGTCTGTGCCATGGGCTAGTCCTTGGGGAAAACAGGAATGAACAGGGACACCCTGTGCACCACGGGTAATCCTCAAAACGATGATGCAGAGTAAGAGGAACCAGACAAACAGGAGTGCTTGCTGGCTGCTTCCTTACAGAAATCCTGTAGAATGCACACTAACTTCCCGAGGCAGAAAGCAGGCCGGTGGTCACCTGGGGAGGGACACCAGAGCAGGCATAGAACAAGGGCTGAGAGGGCTTTGGGGGTGATGGTCTCCAGGGCACATACAGAAGTCACCTCTTGGGGCAACTGGCTGGCTCAGTCTTGGTTAAAGGTCCAACTCTTTTTTTTTTTTTTTTAAGATTTTATTTATTTGACAGAGAGGGAGATCACAAGTAAGAGTGACAGGCAGAGGGAGAGAGAGAAGCAGGCTCCCTGCTGAGCAGAGAGCCCGGCATGGGGCTCTATCCCAGGACCCTGGAATTGTGACCTGAGCCAAAGGCAGCTGCTTAACCAACTGAGCCACCCCGGCGCCCCAAGGGTCCGACTCTTGATCTCAGCTCAGGTCTTGATCTCAGGGTCATGAGTTCAAGCCCCACGCTGAGCTCTGCACTGGGCTTGAAGCCTCCTAAAATACAAGCAAACACACACATCTTACACACTTGTGTGCCTTAGCACACACAGTGTGGTGCATGTCAGCTGCACCTCAGTGATTCCCAGAAGAAACCACAGTGGAAATTAGAAAGTGATGGTGAGTAAGTCACAAAAATCCCCATAGCTACTAAGTTACAAAGAGAACAAATCCAAATAAATAGAAGGAAACAGTAAAGAGCAGAAATTATTTTGAAAGACAACTGAGAAAAAGAGGACGTAGGAACAAACCCATGTTAGTTCTTTGGAAAGGACGATGACACGGGCAGAGGGGGCAAGATTGACAGGAACGGAGAGGCCCGGCTGTGCTGGGGATGGAAGGGGGGACAGTTGGGGACCAGAGGGCACTAAAACATGCTGTAGGGAGTGTGGGTGGGATTGTGGGGGCTTCACCCCCAGTGTGACACAAGAGTTATGCAAACCTTTTAGAAAAGCGTCCATTCCTGACATTGACTTAGGGTAGGTGGAGGACATTATATGAGTCTGGAGCC
>JAQQSY010005722.1:0-11488 GCA_028646535.1 Procyon lotor | reverse complement strand
TCAGGGTCATGAGATCGAGCCTCGCGTAGGGCTCCACGATCAGCACGGAGTTTGCCTGAGATTCCCCCTCTGCCCCTTCCCCCGTGCTCGCTTCTTGCTCACGTTCTCTCTCTGTAAAATAAATAAATGTTAAAAAAAAAAAAAAAGAATTAGATTTAAAATTTAAGTAAAACTTAAAATACATATTAAATACAAAGACTTTCGCTAAGAGGAGCTGGCTCCTCTCATACAAAGAACAGATGAGCTCTGCGCACATGTGTTCCACGGGTTAATGAATTCAGACGTGCACGTGGCTGCTGTCAGTCTAGAAGGAAGCAGGAGTAAGCAGAGTGATGACCAGGCAGTGGTCAGGGGCAGGAATGGTGTGACCAGTCTCGGGGGGACTGGAAAGTTTGGAGGACAGGATGGATGCGGCTGCGGAAGAATCTGATGGCCAAGGTGAACCACAAGCCAGGACACGTCAGGCATGCACATTTTGGGGTGATGTGATTGTTAGGTGGGGGAGAGGATACCCGTGGGGTTTAGGAAGGTTGAGTGCTTTTCCTTTAGGAAGGTTGAGTGCTTCGTCCTTTTCCTGCGATCCCACCACACATAGCTCGACCCCGTCCCGCCTTTTCTCCCACTCGTTCCCAACAGAGCCACGTCGGGGAAGCTCTCCCCCCGGAGATGGTCACCCGACTGTATGACGGCATGCGGAGGGTCGACCTGACGGGAAAGGCCAAGGTGCCCAGCGACAGCATCTCCCAGGGGCAGTTCACGGTGTCCATGTCCCACCTGTTGAAGGGAAACTCCGAGGAGAAGAGTCTGGTGATCATGAAGATGATTTCTGCCACGGAAGGCCCTGTGAAAGCCAGAGAAGTCCAGAAGGTAGAGAGGCCACGAGGTGCTTTGCCACCATGCCAGGCAGCCTTGGGTGTCCTCAGGTGGGGACTTGGGACGGGGGTGCAGCTGGTGGAGGCACACGGAGATGTCCCTCTGGGGGACCCTAGACCACAGCACTGGTGAAGTCAGGACTCCTGGACAGAGGCCTTGGCGAAATAGAGCTGGAACACCCACCCAAGTGACATAATCTCTCCCCACGTTGTGGCCCATTGTAGTTGGCATCGAAGAGCTAAAGCGCCCTTCCCTGTGTCGCTAGGAAGTAGGTCGTGGGTCACGGGGGGAATGTGACGGATGGTAAGACCATGGTCTTGCAGTTTACAGAGGATCTGGTTGGCTCTGTGGTGCACGTGCTCAGCTACAGACAGGAGCTGAGAGGCTGGACCCAGAAGAGAGGCCCGGGCCCCCCCGCCAGGGTGCAGGCGCTGGCCGCCCAGCTCTTCTCCGAGATGGACCTTCGAGGTAAGTGCCCCACGCGCCCACCCGCGGAGACCTTGACGCGTAGACTGGTACCACGCGGTCTTGGTCACTGTGTCCTTGTAGTGAAGTTTCGAAACCCGTAAACGTGAGTCCTCCGAGTTGGTTCTGAATCATCTTACTGGTCGGCCATGAAACATGCCTCATGATAAGTTTGAAAGGACTGAAATTGTACAAAGTGTGATTCTTCAACCACAGTGGAAAGGAATTTGTTGTAATCAGTAACGAGATCGCAACCATGAAGAAATTAATGTATGGTTCTTAGTATTCTTCGTAATCGCTGTTCTACGGGATCAGTAGTGATGTCCCCACTTTGATTTTGATGTTAGTCAGAAGGCTTCGGCTTAGTTTTTTTATTTTCTTGATTAGTCTAGTTGAAGGTCTACGGTTTTTGGTGGAGTTTGCAGAGAACCGACTTTTGATATAGTTGGTTTTTGCTACCTCTTACTTCATTCTTCTCTCCCGTAGTGTTTTCTTTCTTTCTGGTTGCTTCACATTTAGTCTGGTCTCCTTTCTCTAGTTTTCTAAGGTTGAAGGTTAGGTTATTGATTGGAGAGCTCTCCGTTTAGGCATTTACGGCTCCCCATTTCCCTCTAAGTACTGCTTTAGCTGCATCCCGTAAGTTTTGGTGTGTTTATGTTCAACCCTCTCAGTATTTTCTAACTTGTGATTCCTCCTTTGGTCTGTTGTTCACTTAGATGTGTGTTACTTCTACATGTTTGTGAATTTCCCAAATTGCCTCCTTTTGTTGATTTATAATTTCTTTCCATTGTGGTTGAAGAACATGCTTCGTAGCATGATTTTAGCTCTTTAAAATTTACCGAGGTGTGCTTCAGGTGCTCGTGCACTATCCTAGAGAATGTTCCATGTGCACTCGAGAATAATGTGTATTCTACTGTCACTGGATGAGAAACCACATATATTTGAATTTCCTTGGGATTCAAAAATACCTGTGGCGAATCTCTCTGCAAAGTAGATTTGTTTTTATAAAAGCGTTCTTTTATTATAAAGTTGGACTTTAAAAGGCAGTTTGAAAATAGGTCCTGTTTCAAAAATCAAGTGGTGAATTTGGACCTTGGACAAGACAATAACACAATCTGTGTCAAATAGCAGTGGTCGGCCCTGGTGTCCCCACCGTATCCCCTCCACTCTAGGGGGGTAAGACCTAGAAAACAAGACTGTGGGGTCAAGCATAATTCCTCGTTAATGACACCACCCTTCCCAGAAAAATTGGTGGTGGGGGTGTCACCTGATTTCCCTGAAGAAGGTCACAGTTCTAGGACCTTTCAGAACGGCCGTGTTGGGTGCAAGCCCCTTGAAGAGTGGTTTCTGGCCCGGTGCTCTCGGGGGCACCTGCCGAGGCCTTCAGGGCTGGGCGCAGGGGTGAGGCCTGGCTCCCTCCGGGGTGTCTCGCGTGCGGCCTGCAGAGGAGAGGGAAGATGGGCATGGGTGTCGAACTGTTGCGGTCAGTGCACCAAAGCCAGCCTGGTGTGAAAGGCTAAATGGTCTAGTAGCCACATGGAAAGAGTAAAAAGGAACAACAGGAATTCTAATATGGCCGAAGGATACTTGAGTGTCGGCGGTCGATATAAAAAGTGACTGAGATCTTGGACTTGACTTTCCAGACGGGATCTTGGGAATCGGGCGTGCGTCTTCTATTTCGCACGCGGGTCCGTTCAGACGAGCCACGTGTCCGGCGCTCAGAAGCCACGCGGGGCCCCCACATTGGGCCGCCCAGGTGCGGGGAGTGGCTGTCCGGGGACGCGGTGGCCCCACGGCTTGGGTCTGTCCCTCCCCTAGGTGGCGAGAAGCTCTCGGAGCCGCAGCGGCCGGACCGTGAGTGTGACCGAGCCACGATCGAGGACTGGGTGTTCAGGGCCCCCCACGTGGCCACGTTTCTGAGCGTGGTCATCCACCGCGGCTTCCTGCTCCTGCGCTCCTCCCTCGACCTGGCCCCCCTGGTCCCCGAGCGTCACATTGACCAGGAGAGGGTGTTGGAGAGCGTCCTGGACGTCCCGTCGGTCATCTACATCAACTCCCACCTGCGCCGCGAGCTGCGCCGACGCTGGCGCCTGCTCTTCTCGTCCGAGCTGCACGGGCACAGCTTCGCCCAGCTCTGCGGCCGCATCACGCACCAGGGCCCCTGCGTGCTGCTGCTGGAGGACCACGACGGCCACGTGTTCGGCGGCTTTGCCTCCTGCTCCTGGGAGGTCAAGCCTCAGTTCCAAGGTGAGCGGGGACCCCCAGGCGCCCGCGGTAGCGCGGTGCTCCTTGAGCGATGGGTCTCGTGGCTGCCTTGCGTGGCTGTCAGTGCACTGGATGAAAGTCTCTGCAGTAGATTCTGCCCGTCCTTAAAAAGTGCCCAGTCAGCATTTTTCAGGGATCATTTATGTCCCGGGGCGTGGGCTGTTCTCGGACTCCGAGGTGCACCTCCGAGGTCTTCCTAGGTCTGACGTCCCCTCATGTGCCTTGACTCGTGACCCTGGCTGCCCGGGCCCGTGTCCCTGGTGGGTCTCCCCAGTGGCGCACTGGGGGGGCACTTGCCCAGAGGCTCTGAGACCCAATGCAGTCCTGGCCTCACACCCAGGAGCTCGGTGGTTAATATCCTCCCTGTCCAGGCCCCTAGATGTGAGAGACCGATACCTCGTGCTCCTAGGGGGTAGGGACCAGGAGTCTGAATGGGAGGGTCCTCTGTTGCGTCCCCCTAGCTTCTCTTAGGGCGTTCTTGCCAGCGTTGGGTGGGATCTCCTGATCAGCCCCCTGGTTTCCATCTTGCCCTCCAGTCCATTTGCCACGTCCCAGCACGTCTGACATGGTGTTTGCTCTTGGGACCCTTGAATGCCACCTGCAGGAGACGTGTCTCCTGTCTCCGGCCTCATGACCTGCGCCTGTCCCCCGGTGCTGCGTCTCCCCGCACTACCTGCAGGCTGGGCTCCCTCTCATTCTCAGCCTGGGCACATGCTGACCAACTCCCTGTTGGGACTCAGCCCTATGTCCCCTCCTCCAGGAAGCCTTCCCAGAATGGGAGGGTCATGTGCGCCCTGGGTGTTCTCTCATACTGTGCACCTCTGCACGTCTTTCCTCTATGAGGGAAGCCTCTGCAGGCCGGGAGGCCGTGTCCAGGTGCAGAGTTGACCTCACGAGGGAGGTTGGAGTAGCAGCAGGGTGGGGGCTGGGAATCCTGCGCAGAATCCCTGAGATCCTGTTGTTTCTCGGATTTAGTTTTCTCTGAGGTTGCGGACTCTTCCAGATCTTTGATCCAGTGGCTGCTATAGCTCTTCCCCACTGTGTCAGGGATCCCCAAGACCACCCACATGTCGGGGACCCCCTGGGAGGACCTGCGGGACTCAGGGTACAGTCACCCTCGTGGCCGTGATTATAGCGAGAGGACATGGAACAAGGTCAGCAGGGGGCTAGGCGCCTGCTTCCAGAGCCCTCTCCCGGGGTCCCCACAGGATCCCCCAGCACGGGTGTCCACCCTTGGTAGGGGCTCAGCACCCGGGGTCTTCCTGGGAGGCCAGCCGCAAGAGCACCCAAACCTGAGTCCCAGGAGGAAAGCTGGCGTTCTGCACCAGCCACACTATTTGCACGAGGAGCCCCTCTTAACACTGCGAGGGCCCCTCCCCAAATCTCCGCTCCCAGACGCCAGCCCAGGGACCTTTCTGGGGCCATTCTCAGCCCCGCTGCGTTCACTCACTTCTGCATCCCCCCTTCCTGGTCAGGGTGTCCGGGGGATGGATGGGGTGTCCTCCCCCGAGCCCCGTTCCAGGCTTTGGGGGAGCGACGAGCTGCTGTCTGCACGGTCAGAGGCTCTGCTTTAGGGTCACGGGGAGTGACCGTCCGCGTCTCCCAGTTCCTCTGGGATCAGCCCTGCTGGTCTCAGTGTTCCGTTGGGCAGCGGGATCCGGCTCCCTGAAGAGTAATGGAAAAACACCCTTGGCAGGTGACCTTACGGACGCGCGGTGATGGAGGGAGTCCCTTGCTGCTCACCGATTCCAAGGTGCGGTGGAAAGACCGAGGCTTTGCACTGAGCAGCAAGGGGCTCGCTTTCCGCGGGCCCCGACTCCCCAGAATCCTGCGAAACGGTGCTCTGTGGGATCGTCCGTGCGAGCTGGTCCCCACTCTGGTCTGTTCCAGGGGACGACACGTGCTTCCTGTTCTCCATCTCGCCCCGCATGGCCGTGTACGCGTCCTCGGGTTACAACGACCACTACATGTACTTGAACCACGGGCAGCAGACCATCCCAAACGGACTGGTAAGGACTCGGGGAGCCAGGGCTGTCCCACCTCTGGGATGTCCTTCCCGCAGCGGGGCCGGTCCTGATGAGCCCAGGCTGACGCTTTCCTGCCGGCCAGGGGGCTCGTGTGCCTGCGCTTATGGGCGAGGGCCGTGTTCGTTCTGCCCGGCGCTCGGTGCCGCGGCGAGTGACCGCTAGGACAGAAAGCTCTCCTGCGGGCTGACGATGTCCGCAGTTTGTGTGCAAAGGGAGGACTCGGCCAGTTTTCCTGGGTCGGCTGATTGGGCTGTGGCCTCTGTGGCTGGAGGTGAGCTGGGAGGGGGGCACACCCAGATCTGGGCTCCCAGGAGCCATCGGGAGCCATCCCGGGGTCTCATGAAACCGGGGCTCACGTCAGGGCTTGCGCACCTCCCATCTGCTGGTTGTGCAGCCTAGAGACTCAGCCGTGGGAGGAAGAGGACGAGGGGGCCGTGGGTGAGGGCGGGGCCGGGATGGGTGTCCCCGCCCCTGTGAGCCTGCTTAGTTTGGCTGAGAAATGGGTCTCCTGCCAGCACCCCAGTCGATTTCCATTGGGGAAATCCCAGCTCTGTGTTCTCAGAGAGGAGGCCTAAGAAGGCAGGTCTGGCTTGTCAGGGCGGAGAGGGCCCGAGTCCTTCCCGGGCTCACCATGGGGCTCCCGTGGGGGCCCCCTGACAACCCCAGACACTGCGCGGAAAAGACAGTTGGGTGGCCCTGGAACAGCACCCAGTAGGTCCTCAGGAATCGCCGGTAGTCAGCCCGAGGGAGAAGCAGCCCCGAGAGTCGGGGCCCCCACCGAGGCAGCCGTGCTCTTCCCCTGCAGGGCATGGGAGGGCAGCACAGTTACTTCGGGCTGTGGATCGATGTGGATTTCGGGAAGGGACACAGTAAGGCCAAGCCCAAGTGCACCACGTACAACAGCCCACAGCTGTCGGCCCAGGAGGACTTCGGCTTTGAGAAGATGGAGGTCTGGGCCGTGGGGGACGCCTCGGGGTCGCAGCAGGTGAGCAGGGACCACTGTTCGACTCTTTCCAAGCTGCCCCTTTTACTGTTCCATCTGGAGGTCGTTTATCCTAAACTCGCGCCCAGTTGGACAGACGGATGTGGTGGGTGCACAGCAGGGCCGGGAGTCCATGGGGGTTCGCAGAGTGAACCCCTCGAGGGGCAGGGCCCTGCCCAAGGCAGGAAGCTGGCGGGCGTATGGCCCGTCTAAGGCTGAGAGGAAGGTCCGGGCGTCCTTCTCGTCCCGTGGTTCGGCAGTGAGCCGTTCTGGGGCCCTCTGCGCCCCATGACCTCCCAGCGATGGCATCCCGGGGTCAGGGGCACCTCCACGGGAGCGCCGGAGCCCCCACGGTGTCTTCAGTAGGATATTGATGGTTCCGTCATGCGCTTAAAGCCAGCAGGACTTTTGGGCTCAATCTTGGCTCTCAGGGAGACGCTCACGTGCCTTCCCTTCTTCCCAAGGTCAAGAGCAACAAGAGCATCCTGGACGCGGACCCCGAGGCCCAGGCCTTGCTGGAAATCAGTGGGCGGAGCCGCCACAGCGAAGGGCTCCGGGACATCCCGGAGGATGAATGAGGAGGTACCCCCGAGCTCGGGCCTTCCCGGGTGCTGGCCCCCTGCCCACGCGTTCAACACAGGGCCACGCTGGCCACGTCCAGGCAGTCCGGGGCGGGCTGCATCGGAGCACAGTAAAATTCCTTTGATGCCGCGTGTGGATTGGTGGGTGCACCTCGCAGGAACCCCAGGTTCCTTACGGTCTGCTCGTTTGTCCCGGAAGTCCGCAGACACGGACGCATGAGACCTCTGCCCTCTGCTGGGCATGCGCATTCTGGCTGTGCAGGGCAGGGCTCCGCCTGCCGGGGGTCACCTGGTCCCGCTTAAGCCATTGCACTTGCAGATGTGCCTTGATGTTCCCTTCCAGCGAGGTGGGGACAGTGGGATGGGAGTCTCGGTGCCTTTTGGGAGCAGCTTCCTATGACCTGGAATTTCCGTATTTGTCAAAAAGCATCAGCGAGAGAGCCGGTGTCCCCACAGGTGTTTGTAATAAGGTGTCGCCCCGCTTTCTCAGCTGCTTTAAGTGAGTCTGCCCCAGTCTGTGCAGTTCCCGTGGCGTGAGTCAGTGGTGAGTAACTTGACCTCCTGGCCTGGGTTCCTGACCCTGGCACCTCCACCTCAGTGTTGCCGTCCGGCCCAGTGGCTCCCAGAGGACACAGGTCATCTGACAGCAGGGACTCACTTGGCATGGACTCGGGTGGGCCCGGCGTGCAGACCGAGGACCTGGGCGAGGGTCTGAGGCCGGGCTGGGTGAGTCGGAGGCCGCCGTGAGAAGTCCCTCCTTCTCGGACGGAGCTACAGGCTCGGCCCTCACCTGACTGGGGTCTTTTGCCGTGAACTTGAATCTTCTGCAGATGGGACGAAAATGGGACCTTTTACTCTAGAAGCTGCCTGCGCAGAAACCATGGTAATCCGAGCTGTTTGCATCTGGCGGGTGACGCCCTTTCTCCCGGGGGTGCTCCCTAAACTTGGCCCTTAGCAGGGCCCCTGGTTGAGCCGAAGACCTTGCAGAGCTCCTAAAAGAAAACTGTGGGCCCAGACTGGGCCGAGGGGCGGCGGCCCGACCCGGACAGATGTCGTCATCACTGGTCTTCCTCGTAAAAGGCCAGTTTTTCGTAAGCTGCTCGGGCACATTGTGGGGTCTCCCCAGCCAGTGGGGTAGCAGATCGGGGAGGGGAGGCTCCTCGGATGTCCTTCCTGTAAAACCAAAGAGCTGGGTCGGTCCTGCCTCTTGCGTGTGTTCTGGAATCTCTGATAAAAACACAGCTGCATCCCTCACTACTGACGGGCCTGGTGGTGGTGGTACCTTGAGCCCCGGCTTCCGGCTGTCACAGCGGCTTGGGTTTTGCTGGTGGGCGCCGTGTGCCTTGGGCCTCGTCTCGTCGGAGGGCGGGTTGACAAGCGGGGCCCCTTCGCCCGACGGCCGGCTTCTGTGGGGCAAGGCGGGGGCCCGGCCCTGGCGCTCGGCCCCCGGGGGTGCGGCCCTGCCAGCGGGCTTGTCTCTCGCCGGGAGGGTCTTCGCACACAAACCCGTCGGGGGTGTCGCCATGGCCTGTCACTGGACTTGGGAAACCCCAGGCCTGGGACACACACACAGCTGGTTTTAAGGGCAAACGGGGTTCTTCCGTGCAACAGAAGTAAGGATTCAGGCCATGGCATCCCTGTAAGTCCCAGTCAGGGACCCAGACGGTGCCGGAAGGAAGCTGTGAAAGGATGGGGGTCCGTGGTGCCAATGTGGCTACTGTGCCCCCCCGCCCCCCGTTTTCTTTATTAGAACAATGACCACGGGAGGACATGGTACAAAAGGTCCAACTATGAAGGATGGAACTTGAAAGCTAGACCTTCCTCCAGCTGTTTGCTTCCCCAAAAGGCAAAGCCACTCATGAGAAAAGCCCTTACGTCTCCGGCCAGAGGGGCCCCCTTGCCCGCCCAGCACGGCTGTTTCTGCTCCACCCGGTGCGCCCCCTGCTGGTTCCTGGTGGAGGTGAAGCCAAAGCCACCCGTCTGTCCCCCTCCTGGAGGTCCCAGCCCCGGGACGTGGCCCCCCCCCGCCCCCCCCACCGTTGTCGCGGGCGTCCAGCCTCCGCAGCCGGGGACCGTGGGTCTGGCCGGTCGTGGCTGTCGTGCTCTCCCGGAGTGTGTCTGTCCCGACAAGTGAACTCTTGGAAGTTGAATTGTTGATCGAAAGGTGCTTCTTCGTGTAGACGCCGACGGGTGAGCAAACCTCTCGGGTTCAGCTGGTGCTCCTGACGTCCGGCTGTGCCCTCGGGCATGTGTGTGCCACGCTGTGTGACAGCGGTGTTGGGGGGCCTGGCATTCTCCCTCAGTGACTGTGCCTGGCTGCTGCTTTCCAGCGCCGCCCGGGTCCCGCCCTCCGCCTGCTTCCCTGGGATGTGGGTTTTCTTCTGATTTGCAAGAGGCATGTGTTTGCTAAGTGGTTTTTCCAGTTGGTTTGGCTTTACTTTGACGTGGAATTACGTGTTTTGTCCTCCTGTTTACCAGCATTTCCCCTTAAGGCTCTGAGATCTGTAGTTTGCTTAGAAAGCTTTTCTCCCCAGTCGGTGATTTGAAAAAAAAAAAAAAAATCATGTTTTCTTCTGCTTTTCATTTCTCCTCCTAAATTTTTGATCCTTTAAGAATGTAATTTAAAGTGTACCTTTTTGGCCCCAGATGAATTCCAGTATCTTTTGTTTTATGGTACGTGTCTTTCCCACTGACTTAAAGTACTACTTTCTCGGGGCGCCTGGGGGGCTCAGTGGGTTAAAGCCTCTTGATTTTGGCTCAGGTCATGACCTCAGGGTCGTGAGATCAAGCCCCGCATCAGGCTCTTCACTGGGCACGGAGCCTGCTTGGGGTTCTCTCTCCTCGTCCCTCTGCCCCTTCCCCACCCCCCTAAAGTAGGGGAGGGAAGGGAGGGGAAGATCACTTTCTCATCCCCTGCGTTTCTATATGAACTTCAGTCTCTGCCTCGTGTTTTAAATACCAGAATTTGATGGTAAAGATGTAAGAGTTATTCCCCAGTGACTTTTCTGTTTTGGAAATTTCCTTCCTATGCCTGCCTGTTTGCTTTCTCTGACCTCGGGTAACCCTTCTAAAAAGTCTGATGGTTGCGTTTTGGAGATAGCGTCACATGTGGATCAGTGTAGGCAGAGCTGGCACCTGGCGGAGGTGGCTTCCTCCTGCCCCCAAGGACAGAACATCTAAGTTTGCCCCCTAGATTTGTCATTATTGCTGGCCTTGTCCGGGGACGTTTTTCCCTGATGATTTATTGAACTTAGATTCAATCTATCAATAGATTCAATAGAACATTGATTGAACATTTTAAATTTCTCTGCCTAGTTTTGTACCCAGCTACCTTGCTGATTTCTTTGGTCTGGGGTTTTCAACCTGGGGTCTGTGTCAGAATGTTCTAGAAGGTGTGCTAAAGGGCAGGTGGTCGGGCTCCCCCCGACCCCAGCTGAGTTTCTGACTCAGTAGGGCTGGGGAGGGAGCGGAGAGTGGATGTTTCTAATGACTCCCCAGGCCCAGGGTAGCTGGTTTTTGGTTTTCCCGAGATTCCTTCTTTTTCCCTCCAGCCTTCCTGAGTTACGACTTAGCACACCTACTATAATTGTGTACCTGGAAATGAGGGTAGTTTCCCTACTCCTGGGATTTCTAGACCTTTTCTTTCTCTTGATTGACTCTATCAGCAAATACCTTCAGAATTTCAGTGGGGGGTGATACCCCTTCCCACTCCTGACTTTGATGGAAATGCGTCTGGTCTTTTTTTATGAAGCAAGATTCTGGCTTTGCCGATAGATTTTCGTGTAAAGGCAGTGTTTCTTTATGTGTATTTATGTTAAGAGCTTTTATTCAGATGTTGAATTTTATAAAAAGTGGGGGCCAAACACTGAGCCACGTCTGTATGTTAACGACGGGCTTTGAACCTGCGCCTTCCGCTGGGCTGTGTTCAGTGCTCTTGTAGCCGTATGTACAAGGGGCTGGGCTGTAGTTTTGTTTGGGTCTGATTTTATGTGAGTCATGCTTTAAAATTGTGCCAGCCTTACGAAGAATAATTTAGAACTTGGCTTTTCTGCAGGTTCTAGAAAAGAAGCAAAAGAAAGGCCTTTGACGTTTTTGGGTCAGATTCATCGGGAACTTTTCGGTTTGGTGGGGAAGGAGGGGTGAGGTCTTGAGACCCTCGTCCAGGTCTCTTACTGTCTGGGTGGTTTTAAATCTCTGCTGGGGTTCATTCTGATGATTTTGAAAAAATTTTAAAAAGATTTTATTTATTAGAATGCAGGAGTGGGGCAGGGTGGGATGGGGAGAGGTGGGGGGGG
>JAQQSY010005721.1:0-11488 GCA_028646535.1 Procyon lotor | reverse complement strand
ACCTTACACCAGTTAGAATGGCCAAAATCAACAAGATAGTAAACAACAAATGCTGGAGAGGATGTGAAGAAAGGGGAACCCTCTTCCACTGTTGGTGGGAATGCAAGTTGGTGCAGCCACTTTGGAAAACAGTGTGGGGATTCCTCAGGAAATTAAAAATAGAGCTACCCTATGACCCTGCAATTGCACTCCTGGGTATTTACCCCAAAGAAGCAGATGCAGTACAAATGGGCCACATGTACCCCAATGTTCATAGCAGCAATGGCCACAATTGCCAAACTGTGGAAAGAACCAAGATGCCCTTCACAGATGAATGGATAAAGAAGATATGGTCTATATATACAAAGGAATATTATGCCTCCATCAGAAAGGATGAATACCCAATCTTTGTATCGACATAGATGGGACTAGAAGAGATTATGTGGAGTGAAATAAGTCAAGCAGAGAGAGTCAATTATCTTATGGCCTCACTTACATGTGGAGCATAAGGAAAAACATGAAGGGCATTGTGAGAAGGAAAGAAAGAGTGAATGGGGGGAAATCTGAGGGGGCAATGAACCATGAAAGATGGTGGACTCTGAACAACAAACTGAGGGTTTTGGAGAGGAGGGGGTGCGGAGGTTGGGCGAGCCTGGTGGTGGGTATTGAGGTGGGCACATATTGAACGGAGCACTGGGTGTGGTGCATGAACAATTAATCTTGGAACACTGAAAAAATAAATGTATTTGGGGGAAAAAAAGAAAACAGAAAGGTATTTCCTAGCAATCAAATAAATCGCTGCAGATTTCACCAAACAATAATAGATAAAACCACCATAGCCAAAGTATGCAGATTACTCTCTGTGCCAAACACACATTTCCTCCACATACTTCACATACATCTTACCCATAGATTGCACATTTCCTGTTGATTCCATCAGTGGGATGCCTGGCATAAGATATAATCACTTCTGTGACCAGTAGGGACAGCACCTCAACACCACCCATAACCTAAAGAGTTAGAAAGTCCTAGCTGCTCCTCTCTAAGCATCCAGTTGCTGTCCTTAGAGGGGAGGTGTTGGTAATTTAATGTCAGAAAAGAGTTGGGACAAGAGATTCATCATGACTAGGTTTATCCATAGGCTAAAATCAAGTCTGTTCACTATGTATGCTTCTCTCACTCAATTATAGGAGTCCATGGTAAAAATTGGAGTACAAAGTACAGGTCTACCAAAATCCATTTCTGTTTATTTTAATTCACAAATAATAATATTTTATTAAAAATGAAGAAACCAGGGTAAATGCTAAGCCACTTAGCAAAGACAACAGGCACAAACTTGGGCTGCCTCATACAATCCAAAACATATGGTTACTATGGCAATGGGCAAATCTAGCCTGCCTACCAGAGCAGAGCAATCTCCTGGCAACAGGTAACAGTGATTGGTTCAAAGTTGAATCCAAGACCTTTGTTGAAACAATGAGAGTCGACTCCTTATCTTTTGCTGAAATATTTAGAAAAAAAACCTGCTTCCTTTCCACTAAGGATTGCTACATCAGACCTGTTGGTAGTCATCTTGTCACCACATATGAAGAAGCTGAGAATGAAACCAACATGGAGACAGGCAGAGCCAATTTATTCCTGAGGACATCAGTTGAGCACCAGGATCTAGCTATGCCCCAAATGGATAATACTTGGTCCCTGCTTTAATAAAGAACTTATATACTTAGGAAAAAAGTCAAACCAAGAAGCCATTCACAATTTGAGTAAGTTGATAGTTTTAAACTAAAAGTCATCAGCTATTTTATTACAAACTACTAATGTAGGGGCACCTGGGTGACTCAGCCAGTTAAGTGTCTGACCCTTGATTTTGGCTCAGGTCATGATCTCAAGGTTGTGAGATTGAGCCCCATGTCAGGCTCCTCACTGCGGGGGGGGGGGGGGGGGGTAAAACTTGCTTAAGATTCTCTCTCTTCCTCTCCGTCTGACATCCCCAGCCCCCCCAAAATACTAATGCAGATAAGGTGTTTAGCACCATGAGAGATCACAATGGATGGCAGCAATCAGAAAAGGCTGCATGGAGAAGAAAAAACCTGAATCAGACTTTGAAAGATGAAAAACCAGAGGAGGAAAGAGGAGAAAAAGCAGTGTGAACAAGGTTAAGAATGAAAATGGCATTTGGTAAGTCACCTGAATATTCACATGGTGCCTTTCATAGAGCAGTTATAACTCAAGACTCATCTTAAAACTTATTATGACCAATTATACTCTGCAAAATTTCCTGATGCAGCAGACTCCTCCCAGCTGTAATATCAAGGAGTTGGCCAATAATGCATTCAGGTTTAGAATTTTTTTTTTTTTCTAAACTGCTCTCAAAAGTCTTCTACCATTTTGGAAGGAAAAAACAAATCTATTATTACTTACCAGGTTATGCCATCAAACACTCCCCCACTGTCTTCAAGTCTCAGAGTTTTATTTTCTAGCCATTTGTTTTCCACTTATCAAGGTCATATTGGCACTTCCAATAATAAGCACTACTTAAATGGTACAAAACAATAAATTCCATGAAAGTCTATCCCCCTAAAAAAAAAATATCTTATTTCCAGGACAGTCTACCATTTATTTACTCATTTATGCACTCAGGGAATATTTATGGATAATCTATCACATGCCACACACTAAGTTAGACAGGGTAATGAGCAAGATAGACCTGATTTCTATCATCACAGAGATTGCAGTTTAGGTAGAAACACATACATGAAATACACAAACAGAGAGGTCATTACAAAATGTGTAAGTGCTATGCAGAAAAGATACAAAGTGCTATGAGAAAGAACTGGCATGGGGACTAAGATTTAATTTAGATTTAGAGGAAAGGGAAGATTTGATTGGGCTCTAGGCAATAATCAAGATTCATCATGATCAAAGGAGTCTGAACTAAAATAATGGGTTATCTGAATATTGGGGACTTGTAAGGGGGCCACAAATAACCAAAGACAATTATGATGATTTCTAGGCCCCAGCAGGTGGTGACCCCTAGCAAGTCATGAAGCAGAGCCCACCAGAGTCCATGGTGTCATGGACAGAGCTCTCCCAGAATCTAACGGCTCATCCAACTTTCTGACACAGGTTTGTTATTCACTTCCTGCTCAGATTCACTTTATGAGTGGAGTACTCCAAACTGGTGGCAAATCTCACTAGTTGTTTCAGTAACTGCCTCTAGCTGAACAAATAGTTCCATCTGGGATTCCTGTCAACTACCACAGTTGTGACTAATAATAAGGGAAGTCTTACAACACAAAGAAATGGAAAGATACTCCATGATTATCTTTTGGAAGAACAAATATTGTTAAAATGTCTGTACTATCTAAAACAATCTACACATTTAGTGCAATCCCTACCAAAATACCAATAACAGTTTTCACAGAGTGAAAACACACAATCCAAATTTCGTATGAAACGACAAAAGACTCCAAATATCAAAAGCCATCTCGAAAAAGAAAAACAAAACTAGACGTATCACAAGTCTAGATTTCAAATCATATTACAAAGCTGTAGTAATCAAACATTATGGCACTGGCACAAAAATAGACACATAGATGAATGGAACAGAATAGAAAACCCAGAAATAAACCCACAATTATGTGGCCAATTAATCTTCAACAAAGGAGGGAAAAGTATACAATGAGAAAAAGACAGTCTCTTCAACAAATGGTGTTGGGAAAACTGGACAGCTACATGCAAAAGAATGTAAGTGGACCGCTTTCTTACAGTATACACAAAAATAAACTCAAAATGGATTAAGACCTAAGTGTGAGAATTGAAACCATAAAAATCCTAGAAGAGAGTACAAGCAGTAGTTTCTCTGACATTGGTCATAGCAACCTACAGAATGAGAGAAAATACTTGCAGATGACATATCTGATAAAGGGTTAGTGTCCAAAATATATAAAGAACTTATACAACTCAATATCCAAAAAGCAAATAATCCAATTAAAAATAGAAGATATGGAAAAAAAAATAGAAGATATGAAAAGACATTTCTCCAAAGAAGACACTCAGGCCAACAAACTAATGAAAAGCTGCTCAAGATCACTCATCATCATCAGGGAAACACAAATCAAAACTACAATGAGATATCACCTCGCATCTGTCAGAATGGCTAAAATGAAAAACACAAGAAAAAACAAAATTGGCAAGGATGTGGAGAAAAAGCAGCCCTCATGCACTGTTGCTGGGAATGCAAACTGGTGCAGCTACTGTGGAAAAAATTATGGAGTTCCTCAAAAAGTTAAAAATAAAATACCCTATGATCTAGTAATTGCACTACTGGATATTTATCCAAAAAATACAAAAACACTAATTCAAAGGGATACATGTACCCCTTACGTTTTTAAAATTTTTTTTCTTTTTCTGAGGTTCCATTTACTTATGTTAGATCTTTTTTTTCTCCCAAATATTTTTATTTTAGTTTTTCAGTGTTACAAGATTCATTGCTCAAGTACCACACCCAGTGCTCCATGTAAATAAATAAAATCTTTAAATTTTTTTTAAGATTTTATTTATTTATTTGACAGAAAGAGAGACGGCAAGAGTAGGAACACAAGCAGAAGGAGTGAGAGAGGGAGAAGCAGGCCTCCGGCCAAGCAGGAACCCAACATGGGGCTTGATCCCAGGATCCTAAGATCATGACCCAAGCCAAAGGCAGATGCTTAATGACTGAGGAACCCAGGCACCCCTACCCGCTATATTTACTGAAGCTTTATTTATAACAGCCAAATCATGGAAGCAACCCATGTGTCCATCAATAGATGAATGGATAAAGAAGTGCTATGTAATCTTACTCAGCCATAAAAAGGACAAAATCTTGGCATTTGCAAAGACATGGGTGGAACTAGTGAGTATAATGCTAAGTGAAATAAGTCAGTCAGAGAAAGACAAATACCTTATGATTTTAAGAAACAAGCAAACAAAGGAAAAAAGAGAGAGACAAACCAAGAAACGAACTCTTCACTACAGAGAAGAAACTGATGGTCACCATAGAGAATGTGGGTGGGGGATGGGTGAAATAGGTGAAGGGGATTAAGAGTACACTTATCATGATGAGCACTAAGTAATGTATAGAATTGTTGAGTCGTTATATTATACACCTGAAACTAATAAAACACTATACGTTAACTATATTGGAATTAAAATTTAAAACTTAATAAAAAGAAAAAATCAGGGAAGTCCTAGAGTGACCCTCATTTGGTCAGTTACTGAATAATGACCCCAGTATTATTTCACCTGTTGTTGAGCCTGGGGGAAAGAACTGGTCCCAGCTGGCATTTTCTCAGGACCAGCAAAAAGTGAAGCAGTAAGGAGGAAATGAGCATCCAGGCCATAATTCTAAAATATCCTCTCTGTAGCCCTATTCCCAATTAAACCAAATGCAGTATTTCTTTACTGCAGAATTTCTCCATGTCTTTATTATGCCTTTATTTATTGTGAATCTCGAGGAAAGGAGCATATTATGAAAAATCTTCTACTTCTCTATGACTACTGTGATAAATTATACAACTATTTGCCATAAATCCAGTTCCCCTAGCTGAAGGAAGAAAATACATCTCCATGCTGATGAACTCAAGTGTGGCCATATGGCTTGGCCTGGCCAATGAAATAATGGTGGAAGTGATACCTCTCACTTCCTGCAGCCATGTCTGAATGGATACCTTAACTGCCAATTCATGGCTCCTCTTGTTTCTTTCCTCTACCATGACAATCATCAATATTCCAGAAGCAGTTTGCTCCTGTCCTGGGTCCCGGAGTGAAGATGACATAAAACAAACCTTTAGTCATTCTATATGGACATGAAATATGAGAAAGAAATAAGAAGTCCTTATGGTTTATGTTCCTGAAGATCTGTAGTTATTTGATCACAGTAGAACTATCCTAGTGGTCCTCAAAGTGGGGTCTTCCATTCTCGTGGATCCTAACAGCCTCTCAGGGCATTCAGGAAGTCAAAACTACCTTCATTATGATACTCATTGTTTACTTTTCTGACATGCTGACATCTACGTTAATGCTGGAAAAGCAGTGGTGGGTAAAACTGCTGGTCCTTATCACAATTCAAAGCAATAACACCAAATTGTATGAGAAGTCATTATATTCTCCACTCCATGCACTAGTCATTTTTTAAAAATGCAAGTTTCACTTCATCACCTAATAGAAGAGAAATGAAGGACTACTTTCATTAAATCTCAGCCTTGAACACATATCTTCTTTTTTTTTTTTTTAGATTTTTATTTATTTATCTGAGAGAGAGAGAGCACAAGGAAGCAGAGGGTCAGAGGAAGAGGGAGAAGCAAGATTCTCACTGAGCAGGGAGCCCGATGTGGGGCTCAATCCCAGGACCCTGGAATCATGACCTGAGCTGAAGGCAGATGCTTAACTGACTGAGCCACCCAGGTGCCCCAAACATATATCTTCCTAATAGTCTTTGTAATGCAATGGAAAGTGGGCACAAAACTCTGTTTTAGCATCCCTAAATACTGTGATTTGTCTGGAGGAAACATACTTATAATTGTCTGAGTTGTAAACTGAATTAGCCACTTTTTCATGGAAAAAAAATTTTTAATTGGAAAGGATGACTGACACACAAATTATGGTTATTTAGATTTTGTTATTTGGCAAACATTTTCTTGCCGTTGATCAACTTCAGGTTTTCAACTGAATATTAGAATTGTGTTAAACTTGTATATATCACTAAGAGCCTGACAGATTCTAATACTTAGAGATATTGTTCTGACGACATTAGTGGTGATATTGACGAATGTGGTTTTTTGATATTGTATAGACTCTCAAATTACAAGATAGATCAATGGATTTTAATTTCAGATTCCACATCACAACTACCCTCTTGAAAACGACCATTTGTTGAGTTGGGGTGTGGCATCAAAGAAGACTACCCACAATCATCTAAAAAGGCTGCTTTTTACTACTACTCCTCCCTTTCCAACTATATACTTGTGAGAAGCCAGATTTTCTTCATAAATTTCAAGCTAAACAATAAACCACAACAGACTGCAGAAGCAGGTATGACAATCCAGCTGTCTTCGTCAAGGCAGACATGAAAGACACTTGCAGAAATACATTTTGTTTTGAAAGATGTGTTTTCTTCAGTGTGATTTAACATGTAATGGGTTTATCATTTTAAAGGAATTAATAAATAAGTGTATTTAAATTTTGTCAGATTTATTTCTAATACAGTAAAATCATTAGATAGAACCTGCATGAACAGGGGCGCCTGGGTGGCTCAGTGGGTTAAAGCCTCCACCTTTGGCTCGGGTCATGATCTCAGGGGTCCTGGGATTGAGCCTCATGTCAGGCTCTCTGCTCCGCGGGGAGCCTGCTTCCCCCCCTCTCTCTGCCTGCCTCTCTGCCTACTTGCGATCTCTCTCTCTCTCTGTCAAATAAATAAATAAAATCTTTAAAAAAAAAAAAAGCCTCTGCCTCCGGCTCAGGTCATGATCACAGGGTCCTGGGATAGAGCCCCGCGTCGGGCTTTCTGCTCGGCAGGGAGCCTGTTTCCCCCTCTCTCTGCCTGCCTCTCTGCCTACTTGTGATCTCTCTCTTTCTCTCTCTGTGTCAAATAAATAAATAAAATCTTAAAAAAGAGAAAAAAGAAAAGAATCTGCATGAACAGAAGCTCTTTGAGGTCTTCAATAATGTTAAGAGTATAAAAGGGTCCTGAAAATAAGTGTTTGAGAACCAATACTAACTTGTCACCGCCAAGAACCACATGGAAACTTCAATAGGGCTAATGCTCTAACTATAAAGAATTTGTCAAGGGCACCTGGGTGGCTCAGTCAGTTAAGCCTCTGCCTTCAGCTCAGGTCGTGATCCCAGGGTCCTGGGATGGAGCCCCACATTGGGTTCCCCGCTTCACAGAGAACCCACTTTTCCCTCTGCCTCTCCTCCCCGCTCTGTCTCTCATGAATAAAGAAAATCTTTAAAAAAACAAAAAGAGTTTGTCAGCATAACAATGGAATAACTATAAAGATGTGAAGAAAATTCTAAACAATGTCCTAGAGCCAAAGGGGAGTTTCCAGGGAAGGACAAAATCCTGGAAAAAAGGGCCCTACTCTGTCCCCAAGCTTGGAATTCAGAGGAGAAGGGTGGCTGCAGCCCACTGGAAAGCCAAGAAGTTTGCTGAGCCAGAGTGGGTCCGCAGGCTGCAGGGAAGCAGCAAACATCTGTCTGGAGCACAGAGGGGTGGGCAACAGTTGTCCAGGCAGCACAAAGCCCGAGTGTCCACACCAGGGGGACTGTGTGAGGTGGTCACCAGGCTGGGCAGTGACCATGAGCTTGCTGAGGAACTGTGTGCTCTGGGCAGGCCGCTGGAGCTAAGTGCTGTTGACAGAGGTGCTTTTAGAAGCAAAAAGAGGGACGCCTGGGTGACTCAGTTAAATGTCTGCCTTTAGCTCAGGTCATGATCCCAGGGTCCTGGGACAGAATCCCACATTGGGCTCCCCGCTCAGGGGGGAGTCTTCTCCTCCCTCTGCAACTCCCCCTGCTTGTGTTTGCTCACTCTCTCCCTCTCTCTCTCCCTCTCTATGTCAAATAAATAAAATAAAATAAGAGATAATAAAATAAAATAAAATAAAATAAAATAAAATAAAATAAAATAAAATAAAATAAAAAATAAGAAGAAGCAGCAACAAAAAGAAAGGAACACAGGAGTCGGGAACCTGAAGAGCTTCCCCTTCTCCTTGCAATGTCTCTCCAGCGCCCTCTACTGACAAAGTTCGATACCACGCTCGCTATAAGGAACACCCGGTGATGGAGCAGGTAATGAAGGGTGAATTTAGGGCTGTGGGGTAATAATTTGGTAGCTAGCACACTGAATGAAAACATGCCACATACGTTTTTTTAAAAAAATACATTACTTCTATTTAAATTTCAAAAATGATGTACTGGAAACCATGGGTTAAGAAACACTGATCTTTTTATACAATGGAAGATTTGTTCTGAGTCTCCCACCCCCTTAAGTATTCTTTGTTGTCAAATTCCAAAATCTGCATGCCAACAACCACATCTGGAGAACACACTCTGCTTAGGAAGGTTGCCAAGGGCCAAGAACTGGGTGTGTATGTGTGTGGGTTAATTTCTGTAACAAGATTTTTTTAGAGCAGGAAGCAAAAAAGATTTGATGAATCATTAATAAGGGCAATTTAGCAAAATATATCAACAAGTTCTTGCATTCGGTGACAATATTGTGACTATTTTCCCATTAGCCCAGATCTTTGGTTGCCTGGGCTTTGAAAATGCCTAAATTACACATCTCCCGAACTAGAGTTCCCACAGTTTTAGAAATAAAATCCTAAAGGGTAGAGATGCAACCACTGGCTGTTTTTCACATCTCACAGAAAACCGACAAGGTCTTTCTCATCCTTCAAGTGCAAGCGCAAACATATAGTCTTCCCAGGCTCCCCAAGTCAGAGTGAGTCTCTCTGAACCCTGGCTTTTGTTGTTGCTGTTTATGCCTCTACTGAAGCACTTCCCCAGGCTAACTTGCTCTGCAGCAAATTATGTCTGCATCTTTCTCTCCCCCTAGACTGGGAGCTCCTTGAAGGGAGGGAGTATGTCTCATCAACTTTGCATCCCAGAGCCAAACACATGGCTTGATGTGGAAAGCCCCCATCCCTATATGTTGACCCAAATTTGTTCATTTCAAGTGAAGGAAGAATGGGAGCTCGATGTCTCACCGTTACCACCCCCCGCTTGCAAAGGAGCTCAGCCACAGACAAGCACTTAGCTGCTTTCTGCTGCGAGCAATCTTCAAGACATTCTGAAAACACCTAGTCTTCAGAGGGATTCTTTTGAAATAGGCAAAGAATATGGAATTTATTTGAGAATTTCAGAATGCAGAAAGTTTGCAGGCTATTTCAAAGCCCCCCTAAAAATAATCAGGTGTTATTTTATACAGTGATTCTGTTGCAGCTTATTTGGATTCATTGATTCCCTTTGTCTTACCTCCCACCTCAAGCTTTGGTCCTCCATGGTGTAAGACAGGAGTATTCTGTCTGGCAGAATCTTAAGATATTTTGTTGGTAGCATGGAATGCTCCCCATTTCAAACCTTCCTAAAGAGACTCTCTTGGTCAGAATCAACTAGATTATGAAGCGGTAACAAATAGTCCCTGAATTTCAGTGCCTTCATGACATAAGAGTTTATTTCTCACTTTTGCAAAGTCCACTGTGGGGCAGTGGACTCCAGGACAACTATGACCAGTGCAGTAACTCAGTGATATAAGTAAATTTCACTTGGTGCCCCTTTTGTGTCAACAGGGACTAGACTGGAAGAGATTATGTTGAGTAAAACAAGTCAAGCAGAGAGTCAGTTATCATATGGTTTCACTTACGTATGGAACATAAGGAAAAACATAGAGGACATAGGGAGAAAGAAAGGAAGGGTGAATTGGGGGAAATCGGAGGGGGAGATGAACCATGAGAATTCGTCTGAGAAACAAACTGAGGGCTTTGGAAGGGAGGGGGAGGAGGGATGGGTGAGCCTGGTGGTGGGTATTGAGGAGGGCACTTATTCCATGGAGCACTGGGTGTGGTGCATGAACAATGAATCTTGGAACACTGAAAAAATAAAATTAAATTAATTGAAAAAAAAAATTACTGCTTTAAAAAAAAAAATTTCACTTGGTGCCTCAAGACAAAAGTGAAGAAGCAAGAGCGTGGCGATCTCACGTCTGCATGCCCTATGCTTTGGCTCAGAAGTGACACATATTGCATTAGCCACAACCCTTTGGCCAAAACCAGACATGTAGCTCCCCCAACAGGCAAGGGGGCCGAGAGTCCTCTGCGGACCCAGAAAGAAGAGGAAAACCAGATAGCAGGGAACTTTGGTCCTCTCTACTTCCAAGGCTTTCCTAAGGACTTTATAAGTTAAAAATAGGCAAATGTCTTTCCCATCATCAAGCCCAGTCCCCTCGTACATGCGACCCTCTACATGCATCTGACTGAGGGAAGGCAGATGAGAAGAGGCAGCTTGCTTCTCCTGCCCCTGCCTTCTGTCCCAAAAAAGACTAACCAAGGAAGACTAAGCCAGGGAAGACCTCCACAGCATCCCAGGAAGCAGAACCTTCACCTGCAGAGAGCAGAAAGAAGAAATACATACTCCCTACTTTTTCATCTACAATCTTACTTGCCTAAGGGCATGTTTAGGTCATAGAGCTATTCTGCCAGGGTTACCTAGGAGAGAGGCAAAACTATTAGGCAAATAATTGGCCATGCCGGGGCATCCAGCCTTAAAGAGTGCCATATGAGGAAAGAAAGAATGAGGAAAGTTTGAAAGCTTTTAACCTTCTTTCCAACTTGAATAATTTTATTTGAATAATATACCCCATTTTGATTATTAATAACATACCTTAACACCTCCAACAAATATTCATTGAATCCTTACTATATACCTGATGGCAGAAAATGGGGGCCCAAGTATATTTTGGACAACTATGATCCAA
>JAQQSY010005720.1:0-11489 GCA_028646535.1 Procyon lotor | reverse complement strand
TGATAGCCAAGTGCCACCACTAGGTATCCACTCCCACTCCTGAGCGTGCACACACACACAGCATTTGGAAATGAAAGATAAGAACACCCTTTCAGAGTTACTGCAAAATCAGTAATAGATCAGGGCAGACAAAGACAGCATCACTGGAGACAGAAAACTTCCCGGCTAGGGCTTTACTTTAATCTGGTTAAATGTATTATCATACCTCAGAAGAAGAATAGGGACCAGTAGGGGGTTTTGTCAACAGCTGAAGCAAAGATATAGGCAAATCACATGAGCGAAGGGAGAAGAATCCTAGATTCATGAACACAAGCACTCAGTTCTTGTTTATCTTTGTACAGGGGATGAATGTGGCAGATTACCACAGATGGGGGGCAGCACAACGCTTAGTGCCACATTCCGGGCTTGAGAAGGAATTTAAGGACACTCTACCCTACCGTCATCGGAAGAATGTCCGACATTATCAAGAGTAAGGATATTTTAGGACTATGGTGTTGGGAGTTAGAGGAAGTGAGAGTGTTGACTGAGATGCCGCGGCCATTGTGGTCCTCAGGCAACACGGTCACGGATGTAAAAAATTACAAAGGGAAGATTTCGTACACCATTGGTGAGATGTAAACTGGTATGGCCACTATGAAAAACAGTAAATTGTACAACAGTATAGTTGAATTTCTTGCCTCAAGTAATTAAAATAGAACCACGCTATCTAGAGATGACAAACTCACCATTTCAGAGAGATATTTCTTTTTTTTTTAAAGGGATTTTTAAAAAAATTTTATGTACTTATTTGACACAGAGAGGTCACAAGTAGGCAGAGAGAGAGGGAAGCAGGGTCCCTGCTGAGCAGAGAGACCGATGCAGGGCTCAATCCCAGGACCCTGAGATCATGACCTGTGGAGAAGGCAGAGGCCCCGACCCATTGAGCCACCCAGGTGCCCCAGAGAGATATTTCTACTCCATGTTCATTGCAGCATTATTCACAATAGCCAAGACATGGAAACAACCTAAATATTCGTCAAGGATGACTGAATAAAGAAAATGTCACACACACACACACACACACACACACACACACACACACACACGCACACAATGGAATATTACTCCACCTTAAAGAGGGAGGAAGTCCTGCTTTGTGATAACGTAGATGGAAACTGGAGGGCCTTATGCTAAGTGAAATAAATCAGGTAGAGAAAGACCATTACTGTATGTATCATTTATATCCGGAACTTTAAAAAATTTTGAAACAGAGGGTAGAATGGCGGTTCCATGGGCTAGAGATAGGAGAAATTAGGGAGATGCTGGTAAAAGGGTACAAACTTTCAGTTATAAGATGAGTAAGTGGTGAGGATTTAATTTACAGCATGGTCATTACCATTGAAAATACTGTAACGTGTAATTGAAATTTGCTGACTATAAAACTCAAGTGTTCTTACCAAAAAAGCAGGAGGAAAGATATATTTGTGCAAGATGATGGGTGTGTTAGTTAACTCATTGGCAGGAATTCTTTCACAATTTATATGTGTATCAAATCATCACCTGGTACATTTTAAATATTAAAGTTAATTTTAATTAACTTATTTATTAATTCACTAATTAAATAGTAAATAATATTAAGTAATAAAATATATTACAATTTTCTTTGTCTGTTATATTTCAACATGGCTAAAAGTTTTTTAATTGCAAAGAATCTACAAAAAAACTAGAACTAAAAAGTGTTTAACAAGGTTGTAGAACATAAGATCAATATACAGAAACCAATTATCTTTCTATAAGCTACCAGTAAGCAATTTGAAAATGGATTAATTCCACTTATAATAGCATTATAGCAACACAGTACCTAGAAATAAATTTAACGAGAGAAGTGCAAATCTGTGTATTGAAAACTACAGCATTGCTGAGTGAAATTAAGGAGGACTTAAAAAAATGGGAAGGTATATAATATCCATGAGTTGGAAGATTCAATATTGGTAAGATGGCAATTTTCCCAAACTGATGTATAGATTCAATGTAATACCTAGCAAAATCCCAGTAGGCTTTCTTTCTTTCTTTCTTTTTCCTTTCTTTCTTTCGGTGGATGTTGAAAAGCTATTTCTAAAATTTATATGGAAGTGCAAAGAACTTAGAATATTAAGACAATTTTGAAAAAGAAAATACAAAATTGGAGGACTTTATTTAGTTTTGAAACTTACTACAAAGCTATGATAATCAAGAAATAATAGATATTTAGGTAGATGGAGGAGAATGGAGTATCCAGGAATAGATCTTCACATATATGGTTGGTTGATTTTTTTAGAAAGATGCTAAGTAATTAAATGGGTGAAAGGATGGTTCTTTCAATAATAGATGTTGGGACAATCAGATAAACATCTGTTAAAAAAAAAAAGAAAATGAAACTCAACCCTTACCTTATACCATACATAACGACTTAAAAGAAAACAAAGGATGAATTAGGTGAAGAGTTTTTTATATATAACACATTAAAGACAAAATTGACAAATTGGACTTTAACAAAATGCAAACTTCTAGTCTTCAGAAGACACAAGAGAATGGAAATATTTGCAAAACATGTATCTGATAAAGGACCTGATCCAGAGGATATAACGAACTCTTATAACTCAGCAGCAAGAAGACAAACAACCCAATAAGAGATGAGAAAATTATTTGAATAATCACCTCACCAAAGAAGATATATAAATGGCAGGTGAGTATGTGAAGAGATGTTTAATATCATTAGTCATCAGAGAAATGCAAGTTCAAACCAAAATGAGGTACCACAGCACACCTACTAGAATGGCTAACACAAAAAAGACTGACCGGGTATTTGCGAAGATATGCAGAAACACATTCATTGCCAGTGGGAACGTAAAAATGAGACACCCACTTTGGGAAACTTGGGTGCTTTTTAAAAAGCCAAACATACACTTATCAGCTGACTTAGTAACTCAACTCCTAGGTATCTATCTAAAAGAAATGAAATGTATGTCCACACAAAAGCTTGTATATGAATATTCATTGCAGTATTTTTTAAAAAAGATTTTATTTATTTGACAGAGACACAGTGAGAGAGGGAACACAAGCAGGGGGAGTAGGAGAGGGAGAAGCAGGCTTCCCGCTGAGCAGGGAGCCCGATGTGGGGCTCAATCCCAGGACCCTGCGATCATGACCTGAGCTGAAGGTAGACACTTAATGACTGAGCCACCCGGGCAGGCACCCCATGAATTTTCATTGCATATTATTCACAATAGCCCCCAAACTGGAAACAGTGTCCATCAACTGGTAAATTGATAGACAAAAAGTTGTATGTCTATAGAGGGGAATATTATTCACAACAAAAGCATTATACTAAATGGAAGGAGGCAGGCACCAAAGGTTACATATTATATGACTCCATTCATATGAAAGTTTTTAGAAAAGGCAAGATTGGAGACAGATTGGTGGTTGCCTAGGGCTGGGTGAGAGCAGAGATGGATGGCAAATGGGCACAGGGGAACCTTTTGTGGTCATGAAAGTGCTCTAAAACTGAATTGTGGTGATGATTGTATAATTGTATAAACTCACTAAAATTCAATGAAGTGTACACATAAAATGGGTGATTTTTATGGTATCTAAATTAAACCTCAATAAGGATGTTTAAAACAAAACAGAAAGCTATTGTGACTTCATAGCACCCTTTCTGGCTCACCTTTGAAATATCTGGCGCCTGTATAACTCTAGTAAAATTGTCCTTGAACTTTCCTTCCCATACCCTCTGAAGACCTCACAGAAGACCCGACATGGACGGTTTAGCAAGCAGCTCTAACCCTTGTGGAAGGATTTTCTTTCTCTTGGAGGTGGTTAGCCGGAGGAAACAGACAAACAGGAGCACATGGAGAAGACCATGATCAGGATGGGGAAGACCTTACAAATCATATTGTAGTTGTTCATCATTCTTCTATCAAATACCTTTTGGAATTAAGTGCTGTGTCTATAAAATAGTGAACAATATGGACAAGGTCCTTGTCCTCCCGGAGCTTATATACTAGTGTGAAATTGAGGGTGGATGGATAGACAGACAGAAACAGACAAAAGTAGAAGAAAAGCACCTTAAGTACTCAGGAGAGTGAACACTGTGGTATTAGAGAATGACTGGACCACAAGAGGGAGCCAGTCTTGCAAAGACCAGAAGGAGGAGCATCTTAGGCACCATTTTTTTTTTAAACTGTCCTTTGTCCCTTGAGGCTGTTTATTCCTTCTTTGCTCAGCCTAAAATTCAGAGTCAGTAAATACAATCACTTCTTCAACTTCCTTAATCACACTAATCTCTCACACTGGTAGGCAGAATCACAACACTGTTCAGATCCCAACTGTCCATCTAGCTGGTCTCACCTTAAACCTGTCACCAGGTACTTGAGAAGGCCCTTGCTGTTTCCCAGCTGACGTCCCACATCTGCCTCATCCAGTCACTTGCCTACATTCTACATTACTACATTCACGTTTTGCTGAAGGACTGTTGTTTTCTCTCCTCTCCCTCATTCTCTCGCCCACTTGATGGCTGCACTTCTTTCCTTGTTGAGAAAATTGATCAGAAGACAACGTCCACCGGTTCCTACCACGTCCACACGTCCATATGGGTGGACCCCCTTAGACCCTGCCTTACGTCCTATCAGTCAGGATGCCCTCTCAGGGCTCCCATGTCAAACCTTCCACTTGTACATATCTACCCTCTTGTAAACTCAGGAACACCAAGCTAGCAAATCGTCCCCCTCTACTCTACATCATGAATTTTCCTCTACTGCACCATTTCCATTGGTATACAAACAAATCATTTCAAGTGCATTAAAGATGAACGAATACAAATCTCCCCTTGACTTCTTGACTGTATTTCCCTCATTTGGTTACCATCTTACTTCTCTGTAATCTTTTGTCGTCCAACAGTTGTCTACACCATTAGCTGCCTCTAATTCCCCTTCTCCTGTTCTCACTTAAATTCTCTCCAGTCCCACTTCTGTGCCACCATTGATCTGAAACTTCTGGTCTTCTCAAGGCCAATAAAATAAACACAAATAAAACCCTACCAGAAAGAAAAATAAATGAAGCAGCTCTGAATGAGAGCAGAAGGAGGGAGTATGTGTGTGTTGGGGGGGAGAAGATCCTGAATTATAGCAGCTGGGTTGACTACCCATATCATAAGAATTCTTTAGATAATTAATCTTCTTTCCACTCTATCTAAGCCATACTTCTTTTCCATATAATTCCCCGATTGTCTTTGGAATCTATTATTACCCAGCTTTTTTTTTTTTTTTAATTTTTTAAGATTTTATTTACTTATTTGACAGAGAGAGAGAGAAAGAGAGCACACACAAGCAGGGGGAGCAGCAGGCAGAGGGAGAGGGAAAAGCAGGCTCCCCACAGAGCAGGGAGTCCAATGCAGGACACCATTCTGGGACCCTGGAATCATGACATGAGCCGAAGGCAGATGCTTAACCAACTGAGCCACTCAGGAGCCCCTGTTGCCCAGCTTCTTAAAGCAGTCCGAATATCCAATTACCCCACTCACATTCAGGGAGAAGAGAGTAAAACAAAATCATAACAGTGAATGAGAGAGTCTTCATTTATGTTTTGTATCTGAAATTGATGTGAAACCTCAGAAACTCACAAGTCTCTCTCTCTCTCTTTTTTTTTTTTTTTTTAAAGATTTTATTTATTTGACAGAGAGAAACACAGCGAGAGAGGGAACACAAGCAGAGGGAATGGTAGCGGGAGAAGCAGGCTTCCTGCCGAGCAAGGAGCCCGATGCAGGGCTCCATCCCAGGACCCTGGGATCATGACCCGAACCGAAGGCAGACGCCTAACGAGTGAGCCACCCAGGCGCCCCCACAAGTCTCTTTAATCCAACCAGGAATACTTTCAAAAGTCTGAGACAGATGGGGCGCCTGGGTGGCCCAGTCAGTTAAACATCTGACTCCTGGTTTCAGCTCAGGTCATGATCTCTCCATCATGGGCTGGAGCCCGGCATCAGGTTCCATGCTCAGTGTGGAGTCTGTTTGAGATTCTTGTTCCCTCCCGCTCTGCTCCTCTTCTCTCTCTCTAAAATAAAGAAATAAAATTTTTTAAAAAGTCTGAAAAAGAATTGCCCCAAACACTATCCCTCTACGCAAAGATAAATGTAGAGGTCCAGTAGAGGACCATTGCCACCCGTGATGATTTTTCACCTCTCCGTCTCTGCAAACGTCCTCGCCAGGAATTATATATACTAAGCTCAGGCAGCTTAGGAAGTTAGGCTGCCATACTCTGCTTGCTGATGTTATTGGCAGGAACAACTGAGACTCTCTTCAGTGAGGTGGCCTCACTTCCTTTAGCGGACAGGTTGGTTCCTTACTGGAGACAGCACCAAATGAAGGAGACTTTTGACAAGTCTCCTGGTCAGTTGGTTAATACAGAAATCCCAGTGGATACTGCAGATCAGTGTTTAGCAACATGCAAGTCACAATCCATTATCAGAGGATGACATTAATTTGGTGGGTTGATCAACTTTTAAGAGGTGAAATCAAATAGAAAATATCAGAGTTCATTACACATTCTCAGGGTATGACATCATTCATGAGACTCTGGTTGGAGTTCCAAAGACATGTGTCCTGGATCATAAAATTAAAATTTTAAAAATTAAAGCCACCAGTCTAAATCCATTCATAATAAAATAGCCAGTGTGGTTGAAGGCACTAATCAAAATTAGAGGACATTTGGAAAATATCCCTGTAATTTTCAGCATCATATATCACTAGGCATTAGCAGAAACAAGGGAAATCCAGAGCACCTTTAAGAGGGACTGTCATACACAGGACCAGGTGAAGAACTTGAAGTTAGTCTTTAAAAACAAAATTGCCATCTTGGAGGCTTTATACTTGACAAACCACACTCACAAACTTAATCTCATTTGAGTGTTTTGTCCACGTTTTATAGTATATGACAGGAAGGTGGCACCATCTGAGGCAGGTTTCGGTGATTCCTCCAGTTTAGTTTAGGTCAGGAGCCCAGCCAGCAGCTGGGAGAAAGGAACAAGCCTCAGGGAGAAAGTTGGCAAGGGTAAAGAACTGTGAGTGGGTCCCAGCCAAATTAACTAGGGTTCAGGGCAGAACTCCAGCTCCAGGAGGGAGCAAGGGAAGGATGAACAGGAACTGGGGCAGAAGCCCAGCGATTAAACAAAGCACCAGATAGCCAGGCCCACCCCAGCACGTTGGATTCCACGCTCACACCTGCAGGGTTCCAGAAGCCCACGACTGGCTTTTGAAGAAGAAACAGAAGCGTACCATGGTGATAAGGGGCAAAATGGAGAGGTTGTCAAGCACTTCCAAAGGCATGAAGAGACCAGCAGGGAATGGCGAGTTAATCAATCAGACTAGCATGAGTAGAGTTGCCAGATAAAATAGAGGATGCTTATTTAAATTTGGATTTCGGATAAATATGAAAGCCTTTTAGTGTAAGTATGTCCCATGCAATATTGGGGACACATTTGTACCAAAAAAAATTGTTGTTTATCTGAAATTTAAATTTACCAGGGGATCCTGTATTTTTATGTACAAGATCTGGCAATCCTCCCCTGTGGGTGTTATGGGGGATGAGATGGAAGGCTTTGCCAGGGCGAGATCACAAAGCACAGGTGCCACGCTTGGTAGGTAATGGGAAGCCATGAACCTTTTTAGGCAGTGGCATAATATAACCAGGTTTGCATTTTAGCATCAGCCTTTGGAGAACGAAACAAGAATTGAGAAACTCAGGAACTGAGAGAACAGAAAGCTGTTTAAATAGCCTAGATTCCAGGAGAATTGAATTTAATTTTGTTCACTTCACAATTCTGCCTAATGCTAGGGAGAGTCTAAGGTTGGCTTGAGCTGTAGAGACCAATCTTTTCTTTTTCAAGAGCTGTTCTTTGTTTTGAGGAACAAAGAAGTTTCTGGGGGTAGGGTCTATGTTTTGCCTCGCCCAAACCTGTGTCAATCAAACACTTCTTGAGGGTGCTGTAAAGATAAAGTGTGTTTATCAGTCTCCCTGCTAGTAAGCTCAATGTCTATTTCACCACTGCATCCCCAGTAGATAACCAATAAACATTTGTTGAATGAGTTCCTTAAGGACAAACTGTATCTTTATCATCTTTGTTTCTTTAGCACCTGCCCCAGGTCTGGGAATAAGTTTCTCAGAAAACAGTTCTTGATTCAAGTGATTGAATTAATTAACAACTAGAAGTGCTTCCTATTAACTACACTTCTCCAGCATTATTTCAAAGGTACGATCTGGCATAGTTTTCACTCGGATGGAAAGGAAGCCTGCCTCTTACACTGGAGAAAACTCCAGTTGAAAACTCTTTTCAACAGCTGCAGAATCATACTGATTGAATGGAGTTTTAAAGGTAATCTTCCTGGTGTATGTGAAATGTGAGGGTTTCGGATGGGGTGTGTGTGTGTGTGTGTGGTATTTTCCTAACTGCTTCTAGAAACTTTGTCTTTGCTTGGGTATTAGTGAAGCTACATCTTAAGTAAATGCTTCTTGGTTAGAGTATCATAAAGTGGTATGAATCAAGTGTTCGTCTTCCATCTACTCTCAGTATAGTTACTTCTGTGCGTATTTTTCCAAGGCTGATGTGGGAACTTTTTTTTTTTTTTTGATGTGTGAACTTCTTGAAGGCAGGACTTACTTATCTTCAGAGTCACAGAGCTTTCCCTAATACTAGGTTTGTTGAATTTTCAAGAGCAGGAAGCCAAAAGGGAAAAAAATAATTCTAGGAAGCATATGAGATAAAAATACATTTTAAAAAAGTATTACAGACCCTCCCCCCCATCATTGAAGATTATTTCTAAGCATCATACCAGGGTGGGGGCTTCACATATATTTTATTAAATTCTGATGAAATGTCAATCCTAAAATCTTCTCTTTGAGGTAGGTGACCTTATACTCATGTTTGTATTTCTTTAAATAGAATTAGAATGGATGAGAAACTTGCCCAGATAATACATTAGCAGGGCTGAGATCGGAACCTGATTCCAAAGGCCAGGTTCTCATATATCAGGAATTGTCATTGTTTTAAGTGTGTATTAGAGAGATGAAGATGAATGCCTATAAGAGCTCTATTTTAATCAGCCACCATGTAGTACTTCAGAGGACTAAAGTTTGATCTTTGTAATGATGTGAGTGTACATGCATGGAAGAAATACGGAGGTATTTTTAGTATTTTTGATTTATGTTCCTTTTTTCCTCTGTTCACCTTTGTACTTAAGGGAGCACATGCTTTTAAATATAATTAGGCGCCATCTCCACCTTGCTGGAAGGTGATGTTGTTACATTTAAAATTATTTATTATTTATTATCACAATGTTACTCTCCAGGATGAAACATGTGGACTTTAGATGTTACCAACAGTAATACCAACCTGATTTGCCCCATCCAAAGGAATACTTGTAGTTCATGTTCAGACATGTGATGGAACCTCACTGATCCAGATGTGTATGAACTCATCTGTGGGACAATCCAGACCCTCTTCTGAGCTGTCAATATGATTGTATGCATCAAATTATTCTCCCCTCTTTTAAAGCTGCAAATGTGCACCTTTGTCCAAATGCTGAGATCTTTTCAGCAGCCCTCTTCATAAGGCTCAACTGCTAGCCTCCTCACTGTGTTCCAGAAAGAATGAGAGTCTCAATAAGAACACTGCCTCTGATCATTTGACTCCTGGCTGAGGAGGGTTAGTCAAATCGAAGTTTAAACTTTACCAACATTTTGGAGTCTGAGAAAGCAAGAGTCAAAAGGCAAGCAATGCTACAACTAATTACATGAATTAGAAGGAATTTGAAGAAGAGGAATCAAACAAGGTTAAAAAGAGGGGGGGAAAGCATTTGGTTAAAAAACAAAACAAGACTGATTAAACAAATTATGTTTTGCTTGGCTCTGTAAAGCCTGCCAAAAATGGTCTGCAAAGGTGTAAGAATCAAAAGGCATTTTCAGTGTTCTGCCCTCACCAGAAACATGGAAGAATTTCCTAGAAGATGTTTAGGAACGAATTACAGGGGGAAAAAATCCTTATCAGACTTTAATTTGCAGGGTGTTAGCCATGGGAGATAAAATGAATGTGGCATGGCCCTGCCCTCCAAGCTTACCCTCCAGTCCAGGGAAATTCATCAACTCTTACATCTACTAAAGTGTGAAAGGCACTATAAAATAAATATAAAAAGGAAACAGTAGGTGGACAAAGGGGCAGTGATCTACTCTGAGTCTAACAAAAACAATTCATTACAATCGTGTAGGGTTGTTCAGTGAAATGACCAACTCTCCCTGGGAAGAATGAAATGGAATTTGAATTAACAGATATAGTTGAGTCAAAACACAAGAAAGGGGGTTTTGAAGAAGCAATCAAATCACACCAGTCCCAAGAAGGTAATGATCTGTTAAGTGATCTCCATCTTTAATTTCTAGGATATCAATTTTACAAAGCAGAGTAGCCGCCAGACGTTACCATCCCCACCCTCCATCTCCACCCCTCCCGCAGAGCTATCAGGTGAGCTACACTCAATCGAAGCTCCGCCCTAATTAAACGTGTGACCTGGAGCAACACGCATCCCTACTCATGGCCTCATTTCTGCGCCTGTTAAGCGAGGAGACCTAGTCGATTCTAAAGTCCATTTCTGCAGTGAATTGTGAAATTGAGACAAGAAACCAGAAAGGAAACTCAAGAAAAACAAAAGTGAAAGTGCCCAAAGGAAATACAGTAGTAAACAAAAGTACAAAATTTTATATCTCACTGATAAACGTGGCAGAGTTCCCAAATACTTTGTTTTTGTTTTTTTTTCCAGCAACCGTGAACACCAGACTTGGGGAAGAATGAAACGTCTATCACGTCCTCCAAATGTGAATACGATCAGTGTAACGCGAATCCACCTTGCAGCATGCAACTGTCTTCCTAACAATGCTCCCTGGCCCTGAACAACCACTTACTAAAAATTTCTTACAAAGTAAATCAAGCTATGATGAATGGCCTGTGGCCACAAAGCAACCCCCGCCCCCTATGGAACACCACGCAAGGGTGTGTCTTGCTTTGGGAAGAGAGAAAAGGGTATAGAGAAAGAAGAAAGATTCCAACCAATATAAGATCTCTGCCTAGGGTTGCCACGCGGTTGTCATAAACAACAGCATGCTATCTTAAAACACAGGAAATTCGGCTGCCTTTAAACTTTATTATTTCCTCCGTTTAAGGTGAGACTTCCCTGAATGTAAACCAGAACCTTACACCCGCCTGGGAGCGAAGGCGCGAGCTCCAGGGTGAAGAGCAAGTGGAGGCGGCCAGAAGGGACCAAGCTGACAGCTTCGCGGAGCCTTTGCAGCAAGTGTGGGACCAGGACGGGCGACGCCACGGCTGGGGTGGGGGGGGTCACTGGGTTCCCTAGATGGGAGGATGCTCCCTGTCCGCTGTGGGAGCCTCCCTTCTTGGATCCGAGGCAGGGGTGGGGGACGTGGGGGGGGGG
>JAQQSY010005719.1:0-11489 GCA_028646535.1 Procyon lotor | reverse complement strand
TACAATCTGAGGATTAATTCCAATCATATATAAGGGCTTTAGTGATTAACTAATACTGCTTCATATTCTATGTACTTAAATATGTAGTCTTTTCTTAATGAATCCTGAAGTTTTCCCTTGATCTTGCAAAATTTTCACAGGATGTGCAACACCTAAAATGATTTTTAAAATATTCTCCTAATTTTTCTATACTTATTTGAACGTGCTTTTAAACATTCACTTAGAAGGGCACTTAACTCAGTTTGAGTATGTTAAGGAAAGACTCCTCCCACCCCCAAAAATGGATACCAAAATAGCTAGCAAGTATTTACTAAATTGTCTATTTTTCACCATATTTGGAATATGAAATATTCATAAGCCAGCTTCACTATTTAGATCTATTTTTGGATTATCTATTTTGTTCATTGATATATCTGTATATACCTAAGCCAATACCATTGTGTTTTAATTGTGATTGACTTATGGTGTTTTGATATCACGCAAGGCAAGTAACTCTGTTGCTATTTTTCAAAGTAGCTCTGCAATTATATTTTTTAAGCTGATTTTTGAAATCAAGTTTTTAAATCACTTAAGAATCATTGGATAGTGTTTAAAATATTTACTCTTCCAAGACAAATAAAGAAATAAAGATTAACAAAGTATATATTTGCTTGCCCCAAAATGATCCCATCTGAAAATCCTCATCCTACTCTGTGAGATGTTTTAATATTGACAAATCAAAATAGAATTTACTTGCAAGTACAGATTTCTGGACTTAAAGTGTTCTCATTATTCAAATTCAGTAAAAACTATTACTAGAAGTGTCTACCTTATTCCTAGAAATGAATATTTTGAACTATAAAATGCATTAATTTTTAATGAAAATTTTATCCTAATTGTTTATTGTATACATCTATAAATACTTTGCTGTCATGAAATGTGTATCAATATTTTGGGGAGATTTGTTGCTGGTATTATTAAATTATGTTTAATTAATTGCTTTACTGGTTGAGTTCTATATTTTATACCTGATAAAGTAAGATTGTGCAAAATTTCATTTGTACCTTAAGTCATATATGAATTCGGTTTGAGACATAGATAGAAGTATCGTTTCTGACATTGGAATCAGCAAAGAGTAACAGACAATAACATGGCTGATTACTAAAGTAGAAGATGTAAATTCTGCTACATTTCTATGCATTAAAAGCCTCAGAATCCCTGAATTTTAATATAACATACAATGAAGTGTATCAAATGAGATTCCCCTATCTCGCCTAGTAATAATGTGGTTAAATCACAATGTGAACACTTTAAAAGGCAAAAAAATGGCTTTAAAAAACCTTTGCCTCACTTAGTTTCAAGAATATCTCATTTTATTTCAAAATCTTATTGAACTTTCCTACACTTTCTTCCATGACTGACTTTTACAATATTAGTGTCTTGGTTGTCACCTCACCTAAAGAACCAAAGACAAGAATGGTGAATGATTCTCTGGCAAGATATAATCTAGAAATTGGATGCAATGAAACTAAGATGCAGAAGTACGTAAAGAAAAATAAAAGAACTATCGTATATTTCAGCTGTGACAAGGTATCTGCTTAACCATGCTTTATTCATAGTGATGAACAGTAGTGGCACTCAAACAGCATAAGCTTTTAAAAATACAAAACCATCACCTATCATCTGCCTCTGAAGGGAATTCAACTTAAAATGAAGCCCCAATTTATCTAATAAATGTGAAATTCAGATATTATTGTGCCTATGGCACCTTCCTTGATTAAGACACAAAATTTCACTAGTTTCACTTACTTCAAGTAGTAGGAAATGAAGGTAGAGTATCCTTACCTTTCTTTTAAGAACTCAAGCTAGTATCTCACATTACACTGTTGTATATGAAGAACATACAAAGGCTTTGTTTTATGTTAACACAATCAAACAATCAAGAGAAAACATATTCTAATGCTTATTAGTATGGTCCTCTGAGACAGACTCTGGAATTCAACTTCTTGCTCTGATGCTTACAATCTGTGTGACATTGCATAAATTCCTAAACCTCTATCTGTCTTACTTTCCTCAATATCAGAATATGAAAATAAGAGTACTTTCCTCATGGGATTGTAATAGAGCAAATTTTTTTAAAATTTATAAAAACTTGGAGAAATATTCATTTTGCGAAGTAAAGAGACATTAGAATATTTTAATGGGGGAGACACATGACTTTATTTTTATTTTTTTATTTTTTTTAAGATTTTATTTATTTATTTGACAGAGAGAGAGAGATCACAAGTAAGTAGAGAGGCAGGCAGAGAGAGAGGGGGAAGCAGGCTCCATGCTGAGCAGAGAGCCCGATGTGAGGCTTGATCTCAGGACCCTGAGATCATGACCTGAGCTGAAGGCAGCGGCTTAACCCACTGAGACACCCAGGTGCCCATTGATTTTTATTTTTAAATATTTACATTCACTGCTTTGTGAGGAAAACATGTGAGAAAATGAAGAAAAAGATATACAATGGGATAAATTATGCGGTAATTGAGGGTACCCAAATTTTAAAAGTTGGTGTTTTGGGCCAAAGTATTAGTAGGAAAAATGGGGGATATATCCTATCCAGAGAGTCAACAGAATTCCATATAGGATGAATAGGCTTGAGAGTTCTTTTACAGCTAAAATGGGGCAACTTATCTCCAGGGATGCCTTGATGTCTGGTTTTAACACTGGCAAATATAATAGAAATTATCTAAATAACTGATAAATGATTTGTGATGTCCTTTTTATAGTCTGCAGTTCTCTGGGAGCACCTAGGCCAAGTTTTCTTTATTAGTGGCTTTCACTGACTGATCAGTTAAACATCCGAGGTTAGCCATATGACCAAAGAGGTATAAATAACCCTACTGTGAACTCCTGCCTTGAGCTGTCCTGAAACCATACTTTGTCAGACAAATCTTTACACTTCTATCCAGAGAAAAAATGTATCCTATTGGGAATAAGAAGAACCCCAGGGAATTTGTGCCTAGATGTCTCTCAGACCTTCAGTGTTTGCCTGTATTCTCTTTGCCATCATTAAAAGTCTTGCATGAGGGTACTCTTTGAATTCGGGTGAGCTCTTTCAAAAAACCTCCAAGCTTCTTGAATATTTGCCTGGGATTTGAGGATTGAATGAAAGAGAGGAATCAAGGATGATCCCCAAGTCTTGGCAGGAACAAATGGCTAAATCCAGTGCCATATACTGAGAGAGAGGCAGTACTAGGATATAGAGATATACAGCAATAGTTTATTCTGTACATGTTAATGGTGGCATACTCATTAATTAGAGCATGTTAAGTTGAGATACCATGTAAATGGTCTAGAATTCAGAGAATAGATTGGTGCTGAAAATACAAATAAGCTTTGCTTAAGGTTATTCATGTTATTTAAGACCATGAAAAAAATGATATGTGTTACAGAATGAATTAGACATCAATCAAAGGAGAGGGAGCTAGGTAAGAAGATGAGAAGATGGAGTCATTTAAATGAAGTGGAAAAACGTGTGCATTGTGACAAGGCCAAGAAAAGAGAATGTTTTAAGAAGGTGGAATGAACAACTTGAGAATTTGAATATTCTCAAAAGTATATGTAAGATGCATTCAAAGAAATACTGTTGAATTTGGTCACATGGAGGCCACTGGTGATTTTAAAAAGAGATATTTCACAGTGGAGTTGGAGGGGAGAGAAGTCTTATAAGTGGATTGAGGTGAACTCTTGAGGGCTGCTTTTATTGAAAATTCTTTCTAGAGTTCATGTCATGCTAGAAAATGGAGAAATGGGGGACTGTTATTGAACCAAGGTAATATTTTGTCTTTTTTTTTTTAAATAGAAGGTACTTTAGTACATGGATATCTTATGGAAGTGTTCTAATAGAGAGGGATTAATAAATGATATGAAAGAAGGACAGATTTTAGAAGAGATGTCCTTGAAAAGTCAAGAGCACAAATGGAGATGCTGAGCTTTGGTAGAAACAAGACTGCTTCATCCATCAAATAGGAGACAATAGGTACAGGTACAGAAATGTTTATAGAAATAGTACAGATATAGTGATGGGAAGATGAAGGAATTATAGGTTTATTGGTGCCATTTTCTTAATGAAGCATGAACAAGTTCATAATAAAAAATAAAAATGGGAAGACAAGGAACAGCGGGAGTGAGGAGAAAAAAAGAAAGCATGAAATATGTATATGGAAATGGAGGGACTCCCATAAACAAAGAGAGAGTCCTAGTACTAGCTAGCAGTCTTAATGTGTCATTTGTGATGATGTTGTTGAATTAAGTGAGGTTAAATTCTTCATATTTATATGAACTTTTCCCCTATTAAACAAAGATTCTATTTTCATTGCTAACAAGGTTATACTCATTCTAGTGAAGAGAAAAAATCTCTAAGATTAAAAAAAAACTCAGTACAATTTTCTTTGTGGTGAAATTTTTATGTGGTAAGTAGAAAAGAACTTTTCATAGAATTCATTCAAAGTGATCATTTGAATTATTTTTTGAAATCTAAGTGCTTATACATATATCCGTATATGTATATGTTTACATATTTTGCCTTGATCATTTCCTTAAAGTGTTTTCTGAGGTCAACCTGATTACTTTTTCTCAGTTTCTAAATATTTCTAATTTCCTCCTAATGCTTTTTGTAATAATGGGAAGATGGATATTGCTTTAACCCTGTTGAATTTTTCCTGAATATATTGCTCCTCTGCAAGTCACATAATATTTCGATTAAACTTATGTTCCACTGATGTGTACATACTCTATTGTAATTGGTATTTCTTAAGTGTGTCTTTACATATTTTCCTCCAAAGATGTTCTATTTAGATTCTAAACATGTAAAAGCATTGCACTCTGTCTGTTTACCTAGCTTTGCACATATCCCTAACAGCTCTGGGGATATTTGCCACTAATACAAGTGGGTGTTTATATACTAAGCATTTGTTTATTCATGACAGTTTCAAATGTTTGGAAAGTGTAAAAAAAATCAATAATCTTGTGGTCATTGAAATGCTCCCCAAAGTTAAATTTTAGTTATGTTTATATTCTCAATATTTTATGAAATGCTATAAGCGTTTGTAAACCTTTGAAACAAACCTGGAAATACTGTTGCCACAACAACTGCACTTAAAACAGTAGCTAAGTAGGTGAAATAGTGGTTCTCTGATGGGTGTGAGTTCAGAATTACAGGCATCCCCACATCCATGTCATCTTCCTTTTTTCCTAAAATACATACATGCACACACACAGGTACACTCTGCATTCAAATATTCTATGAAGTGCAATCTTTTTCTATATATGTATTGATGTATTAGCTTTGCAACCACAGTCAGTGAATTCAAGATTTTTGTATCAAAATAGTTATTTTTAATAATGGCTGATTTTGAAAGAAGTATATAGATTCATCAATTTGCCTTTTCTCAAGGTCTTAGCAAAGTTCTTCAATTATCCAATTATTCATGTTAGTTTCCTGTGGCTGCAAAACAAGGCGCTATAATCTTGACTTAAAACAGCAAAAATTTACTCTCACAGTTTTGAGGAGGCCAGATGCCTGAGGTCAAGGTATCACCAAGGCCACACCTCCTCTAAAGAATCTAGAGAAGGATTTGTTCTGTCTCCAGCTTCCAGGGGCTGTTGGCATTCTTTGGCCTGTGGCCATATGACTCCAGTATCTGCCTTCATGGTCACATTACCTCCTCCTCTACTTTCTCAAATCTTCTTCTTCCTCACCCTTATAAGAACACTTCTTATTCACTTTAGGGCTGACCAGAATAATCTCAGATATGTTCTTCTTTTCAAAACTTTCAATTTAATTGCATATTTTACTATACAAGGTAATACTCACAGGTTCCAGATATTAGGACCTGCATTTATCTTTGGGGTGTGGGTACCATTAAACTTACTACACTTATTATCTTTAGTATCAGATGATTCTGTTCTTAATACATGAATATGTATTATATACACCAGGTTACATTTTAATAAGAAGGGAACATTAGCCAATAGACAATGGGGCTGATAAGGATTTGTCAACCCATGGACACTAGTGAAAACAGCAACAGGGCCATCCAAGAAGGAGGTGATGGGTCTCTTGCAGCACCCAGTCCCAGTACCCATCCTCTCTCTTCATGGCTGCTTTTTACCGTGTCTTCATCTCATTCTCAAATTTGACAAAATTTTTTTTTTCAAATTTGACAAGTTTAAGAAGTGAACATATGACTGCTCTATAAGATTACAATAAGAATGGGATAAAGTGTTACTCTGGTTTTTAAAAAATTCTAAAATAACACATTTTTATTAACAAAGGAAAAACAGTACCATAGATAGTGAATGGATTCATAAATGGTCATTCCTGTGTATAAATTATAAGAACATTACAAACCAATACACTGGAAGCTGTGTTTTTAAAGTCACTAACATTCTAGTTTTCCTGTAGTTCCTATTTCTTGACCACTGGCTGGAAGTTTTCCTGTATTTCTTATATCCCTGACGTCTGGGAGGAAACAGACCGAAATACATAAGAAAAATAAAATACAAAATTGATAATAGCTGGCACTTATTGAGCATTGACTATTAACAAATATAGGGTAAATATTATTGTAACAATAATAATAACTGATTTATTCCTCACACTATTTTATTTTGTCTTTTTCACAGGTGAAGAAGCTGAAGTACAGGGCCTGAAAGTAAATGGTTGGGGTTACAGAGATAAGAAGGATCAGATTTAGAAGCTGTGATAGTTAATTTTGATATCTAGCTCATGAGGCGACCAGACATCTGGTTAAATGTTATTTCTGGAAGCCTCTGTGAGGATGTTTCTGGAAGAGATTAGCATCTGAATGGATAGACTGAGCACAGTAGATTGTCTTCCCCAATGTGGGTGGCATCACCTAAGCCACTGAGGTCTTGAGTAGAACAAAAAGGTGGGGGAATTCACATTCTATCTATTTCAGTTGGGACATCATAGTCTCCTGCCTTTGGTGCTCCTGCTCTCAGAACTTTAGAACTTGGAATGGAATCTACACTGTTGGTTTGTCAGCTCTAAAGCCTTCAAACTATATGGCAGGCTTTCCTGGGTCTCCAGCTTGCAGAGGATAGACTATGAGATTGGCCAGACTCTATAATCATATGAGTCAACACTTTATAACAAGTGTTTTTCTAGATAGATGATAGATACATAGATGATAAATAGATGATAGATAGATGATAGATAGATAGATGATAGATAGATAGATAGATGATAGATAGATAGATAGATAATAGATAGAGAATCTCTTACTGATCCTCCATCTCTGACGAACTCAGACTAAAACAGAAGTCAAACTCACATAGCCTGATTCTACCATCTGAGCACTTACTATTTAGGCTATGCAGAAATTTTAATAAAATATTGATTTATAAAACAATGCCAATCTTAACATCTAAAATTTTCATTTTATTTTAAGAAAAAAAAAGTTTTATTCCAGCCTGGAAAACATATGGATCAACTGTGATGTTTCTTCTTAGAACTGCCTTAAAGAATCTCTAATGTGAACCAGAACTCCCTTTCTTATCCTGTACAAACAGAAACTTTCAAGTCAGTCTTACTTATTACTTAACTTTGTTAGGAAAATAATAGTCACTGCCAAGGTTTAATGCTCCAAAAAATGATTTTGGATAAAGAATAAAATTGAGTCACTCTACATTCAAAATCATTGCACCTTCCAATTATTGACCTTCTACCACACATCAGATCACATATATTATCTTTAATTCTCGAAAGAATTATAAGGATGAGAAGGTTGAGGTTCGGAGATTTTTGAACTTGATGAAGCTCATTCAACTAGTAAATGGGTGAACTGGAGTTTGGATCAATCTTGGGATTTGGATCAATCTTGGATTGAAATTTGAATTCAAAAATCTCTGAACCTCAACCTTCTCATCCTTATAATTTTTTCCACTAAGACAAATTGTTTTTGACAGTATTGTAAAACTAGACCTATTACACAGCAAAAACTTCCAAAATGTGTTAATTTCACCTAAATTATACTTGAGAACTTAGAAAATTTGGCTTCTTGGAATTATTAAATCATAGTAATTATAATGGAAATTATTAAGGTGATTAGATTAGGTACTTTTAGGCTGAAATCTTTCAATCAGTTCCAAGTTTATAACCATATCTTTGAAACAAAGAAATGTTCAGGCATGTCTTAATTAAATCTTTCTTTTCAAAATCAGTTCCATACAAAAAAATGAATATACTTATTCCTCTAGTGTGTAGGTACAATTGGAAAAATAGAACATAAACCTTGAAGGGCTTGGTATTTTTAGAAGTGCTGTCGACTTCTTCACTGGTCACAGTCACTTTCTTTCCACTAGAAACTGATGATGGATCAAATAAAAGCAATAGAAGTCATATCACATTAATCAGTATCTTAAATTTCTACTTTATTTCTTCTGAGATAAATTCTATAGTTTCACTCCAAATTCTCCATGAGAATAAAAGCATTCTAGTATTATAATGCCAATATTTTTGTAATCTTTTGTAGTCTTTACCATCTATCTCCCCAAATTATCATTTGAGCATCAACATTGCATTTCAGATACATACATATATTCACCATTAGTCAGACCAAAAGGTTTAATGATAGGTATATTGCTTTATTTCCAGTACTTTGAAGTGAAGTGTATGGTAGTTGTAAAATAAATAAATAAAGTTGACTGAAATAAGCTCATTTCTCATGATTATTTCATTGTTTAAATAGAATAGAAAATTAAATACATCCTGGCAAGTCATATCGGAGGCCATTTTTGATATACATGCAAATATTGATAAAATCATGAACTTATGTTTATATTTTGTTAGAAATTATGGTTAAACAATGTCAACTCAGCAGAAAATAGAGTGTAGGTCTAATCATATAATATAGTGATATCATGAAGAAGTCAAGATAAAGATCACAAGCAGGAGGCTAAAGACTGGGGTGAGAAGAAAACAAAGAGCAAAAAACATTTTATTTTCTATTTTAGGGAACAGAGTCCTCAGAGGAGATGCACTTGTCCCAGAACCCCTCTACATGGTGACACCAGCTCATGTTGGATAAAATTTTCCCAGTGATGTTATATAATGCCAGCATCACTATGCATCATTGCTATGCAAACATTTTGGGTCCCATTTGCCCTTGGTTTATATTTTACACACCATGCATTATTCATCTTTTGTTCTTTGTATTTTTCCATCATTATAGAATATAAAGTGAATTGCTTTACCAGTATGAAATGCAAATACAGGCACATCTTCTTCCCTCCCTCCTTCAAATTTGCACTTAAGCGCCAACATACATTTATCTTTAGAAAGTCCAATATTCCCCCACCTAGATTTTCATTAACTGAATTTTTGAATAATCTTGAGAGTTTTCTCATTTCATGTTATGCAAGGTGGTCAGGCAGGATCACTTCTATAATGTTAAGATAAAAATATGGAACAGAAATATTCTCTTAAGTCCTCTAGCACTTGAGCTCCAGCTCTCTAGCCACTACCAGTAGGTGGCGCTATGGAGTACCGTCCTGACCAGTCTACCAGAGGCTTGTTTGCTGCTATAGAGATGTCCTTGTTAATTAACACAGGAATGCAAGGTCATAGTTCTTTCAATTTACATTCCATGCTTAACCATGACTCAACGGAATATGACCCTAATTCAGAGTGGCAGAATCCAAAAATACTTCAAGTTTAGCTACCAACTATCTATCATCAGTACTTAGGTCTTTAGTGTCAATACTAATTCACTAATTCTTACAACTCCCACGTTCAAGTCCTTAGTCTGAGTAGACTTACTCTGGGGAGAAGCTGGGGAATATTGATCATCTACTCCGGGAATATTCAGGAATCCTTACCTACATCGGTACTTCTCACTATACATTTAGGGTCTCAAACAGAGAACACCTTCAAGCCATAGTATTCTATCAATCACTTTTCCTAGTCAATGGGAACTGTATTTGTCCACCAGGATGAGCAATTACCTGCTCTTATCAACTATGGAAGTAGAAGCAGCTGGTGTATTTATATATTTTTACTCCATCTAGCATTGTTATATCAAATATTTTTGACCAGGAAAAGAGAGAAAAATTCTCAAAAGGGTTTTTCTCAACATGTATTAGCCAAGATTCAAAATACTGATTTACATTTTACCTGTCCAGTCATAGTGTGACTTTGGGAAGTTTCTGCTTCAGAAGACATGAAATACAGGTGCTTTTTAATCTTAATAAAATGTCTTGAAATAATAAAAAGAAAATTGGTAAAATGCTTTTTATCTATATTATTTGATCACATGTACTTGTTCTTTTTCTAAATAGCCAATTTGCTGAAGTCTTATTTAACTTTTTAAAATGTTTTGTTGCATTCCTAACAGTGCATGTTAATTCCATTTCAGTTGAATGTAGTAAATATAGCATAACAATATTCTGATGCATAAACACAGTTAATACATTAGCTCTTGCAAATTGCTGACTGTAGTTCTCTAAAATCTCTACAACATTCAGTAAATTTGCTAGTACAAGATAATTTGTTAATAAGCCCTATCCATATTAAAAAATAAAAGTTAATAATGTATTACAAATAATTTCAAATGTCATATATTTACCATACAGAGTAGGTATTTTCAGAAACACTGATTTCCCAAAGACATATTTTCTAATAAAAATTTGTTTTCTTGCACCATCTAGCCATTAAAGACATCTGCATTGTCAATAGATGGCAGCATAACTCTTTAGGAGTTCTGGGGAACTACTTTACAGTTTAATATTATAGCTATTAGCATGCTAAAAATGGTAATCTTGGTGAAACTTTCTCATTGCCTTTTCCTTAATACTTCATTGCACTGATGCTGCCTATTTCCAAAAAGGAAGCTGAAAAATACGTAAACCATAAATACTTTATGGTCCGGTTTTCCTTTTTTTTTTTTTTTAAGGCTGTGTAAATTTGGTGTGAGGTGTGTGGGATGAAGGAAAAGATATAACTGTTGACACATTAATGTATGAGTCTCTCACTTCACTGTTAGACCTAGAAATTTTAGTTTGACGTGCAGCATATGAACTTTTAATGCATTATCAATAACCTCTCAATATGAAGGGCATTTTTAAGCAATTTTTCAAGAAATTACTGAAAAATAGTTGATATCAATCTGTCTTTCCTAAGACAAAGCTTTAATTTGCGAAAGTAGAATCTTTCTTTTCAACACTTCAGCGGATCTGCTTGAGAGGGAGGAAAGCAAGCTGAACTTTTCAAATTTCTTCCCATAAAATCATGCATGGATCAGGTAACTCCTTAAGAAAAATAAAGTTCTTTACGGGCTGTTTGAATTGTATTCAGGTGGCCCAAGTCGCCTCTAAAGTTGAGGTTGCTAGGGGTACAAGACTCCTACAGATATAAACACTGGCCATAAAGATATAATGTGTTAACACCATGGAGAAGAAAAACAGGAGGTACAATGATTTGTTTCAGTAGACAAGCTTTT
>JAQQSY010005718.1:0-11489 GCA_028646535.1 Procyon lotor | reverse complement strand
AGCGAGAGAGGGAACACAAGCGGAGGGAATGGTAGCGGGAGAAGCAGGCTCCCTGCCGCGCAGAGAGCCCGATGCGGGGCTCGATCCCAGGACCCTGGGATCTGACCTGGGCCGAAGGCAGACGCTTAACGACTGAGCCACCCAGGCGCCCCAAAATCTTCTTATGTAGAGGAGAGATAGGAAGTTTATGTCATCTTGCAAGTATAGTTGTAATTTCAGATAGGTGAAACTGCAATTGTGGTAACTTGGGCTCATGGCAATTTAAATACACTTTTGAATTTCTTGGGGACTATAAAGAGTTGGGCATTTGGAAGTATTTGTAAATCATTCTTAACTTGAGATTTACTTTTTAAACTTTGGGAACACAGTGGAATTGCCTTTACATTTATTGCTGGTTTCAGAAAGGGAAAGCCCTTACGCTATTATATTCTGGGTGATGCTTTCGATTAATACTCACAGGATGTTCTTTCATTAGTTCTCAGTTGTTTTTTTTTACTGGATTTCAAAATTTATTTTTCATCTCTTGGTTTGACTTAAATATTCCGGCTTGCTTATGGATTTTTTTTTTAATCAAAATATTAAAAATCTCAGTCAGTATTGAGATTGAGTTGCTAACTTAAAGGTTCATTGAGGTAGAGTCTGCCATATCACTCTTATGTTTAAGAAGTGAAAAAGAAAGAATAAAGAGACAAAAGAAAATGTCCTAAGAGGGAGGGGTTTGGAAGAAAAAGGAAAGGAAAAAGGAAAAGTAAGTAAAAGACTAATAGTTATTTTGAGGTAATGGTAACCAGAAATGTATAAATTGTTAAGGGAGTTGTTGATTCTTATATCTAAAATTAATTCCCATCATAGATAATGAAGTTGTAACATCAAACTTAGTTATCAAAACTTATATAATGTCGTTTAAATAATCTGGATAGTTTAAAAGAAGGCCACGAAATTTCCTAAAAAATTGTCTGTTGTGACTGTATTTCACCATTTATTCCATTTTGGTGTTTTTTTTCAGAGAAATTAATAATTTTTTTGTACTTGTGTTTGAAAGATTACTTATGCCTTCACAGTCTGTTCAGTTGGCTTTTATCAGTTATATCTCAATTCAGAGTAGCTAAATATTTAAATGTAGAAGTTATTTTCATGCTGCTATCATTGGTTGTGAGAAAAACAGATAATGAGGCTTTATCCATTTAGGGAAAAGTATTAACACTTTGATTTAATAGATGTAATAGATTTGCAAAACATGAGGATATCCTTTTTTTTTCCCCCCAAAAGATTTATTTGACAGAGAGACAGCCAGAGAGGGAACACAAGCAAGGGGAGTGGCAGAGGGAGAAGCAGACTGCCCACTGAGCAGGGAGCCCGATGCTGGGCTCTATCCCAGGACTCTGGGATCATGACCTGAACCGAAGGCAGGCGCTTAATGACTGAGCCACCCAGGTGCCCCAGAGCATGAGGATATTCTTAACTGGTTTGAACACCTGTTAGTCCCAAGAAGAGCATCTACAGTTAACTTGATATTAAGGGGAGAGAGAATCCTTACCAGTACTATGTTCCAGCTCTGCTACTTCCTAGCTTTATGACTTTGGCCAAGGCACAAGATCATGACTTGTCTGTGCCTGAGACTCGGATTGGTCAACTTGTTCAGACTGTAAAACGAAGTTAGATTCATAGAGCTTATACACTAAACATTTAACAGTAATAATAGTCAATACCTGAAATGTTATATTCATAACCATTTTCCCTCTGAAAGCTTATATACTACAAAATTGAGGCAAATTTGAACATGAAACATCTTTTAAACTAAGTTGTAATAAATCCTTAAGAATATATAGTTTTGTGGAGTTCAAAGTATTGTCATTTAACACTTTTAAAGTAAATTAATTTTAAAACTGCCCGTGATGAAGTGAACATGGGGGAAATTAATTTATGATGTCATGTTTCTCAAGATATGGTATGTGTTCAGTAGATTAAAAAGTTTTTCCTTTCTTTACCAGTTATTTGTCAGAAAGTCTGATGCTGAAAGAGAACAGAACTTGCTTGTCACAGTTACTAGATATAATGAAAAGTAAGTAAAACAAGACACTTTATAAAATGTTCTTCTATTACAAAGCACTTTCTAAGCATCATCCTGGTATTTAACCTCAGATATATATATATATATATATATATATATATATATATATAAATATATATTATTGTTTAGGTTTACTCATTGATTTAATGGATCATGGAGGCATGAAGGAAACATTTCTTGGTGGAGAACAAGTAGAGCAATCCTGAAAGGAAGTAGTTTGTACATATAGAGAACTTACTAGGAATGCGAAAATAGAAGATTCAGAAAGGGTTCAGATTTAAAACACAGTCCTTTTGAAGTGTACACAGATATATGATAGGCACCGGAAAAGATGTAAAGGGAACCAAAACAAAGATAATACTTAGATGTGAAGGTCTGTTTTGTAATCAGCTTTAAATAGTTAACACACATTATTTGCTAGTCATGTTGGTATTAAAAAAGTCATGGTTCACTGGGTGTGATTTTTGCAATGTCTGGAACACTTTTGGCTGTCAGAACTTGGGTAGGTGAGGGGCTAGTATTGGCATCTAGTTGGTAGAAGTAAGAATGCTCCTAAACATTTTAAAAATCAGTGTAGCCCCTTGATAAGCTGAAAAATGGCTCTCCAAAGATACTCATGCCCTAATCCCTGGAAACCATGAATATTACTTTAGAAAGCTGTTAAAGTTTGAAGATCTTGAAATGAACATCCTAGATATCCAAGTAGGGCATAAATGCATCACAGGAGTCTGTGGGACAGACAGAGGGGTGCCTGGGTGGTCAGTGGGTTAAAGCCCCTGCCTTCAGCTCAGGTCATGATCTCAGGGTCCTGGGATCGAGCCCCACATCAGGCTCTCTACTCAGCAGGGAGCCTGCTTCCCCCTCTCACTCTGCCTGCCTCTCTGCCTACTTGTCATCTCTTTCTATCAAATAAATAAATAAAATCTTAAAAAAAAAAAGGCAGAGGGAGGTTTGACACAGAGAGGGTAACATGAAGACCAAACAGAGAAGGATTTGAAGATGCAAACCTTAAAAACTGGAGTGATATGGCCACAAGCCAAGGGATGCTTGCAGCCACCAGAAGCTCGAACAGGCAGGAATGGATTTTCCCCTGGAGCCTCCAGAGGGAACAGGGCTCTGCTGACATTTTGATATTGGCCTGGAGCTTCAGAACTGTGAGAGGAAAATCAATTTCTACTGTTTCAGGCCTTACTAAGTTTAGAGTAATTTTTAATAGCTGACTGAGAAAACAAATAGAGCCCCTCACAACAAAGAATTTTCCAGCCCACACTGTTAGCAGAGCCAATGTTGAGAAACCCTGTCTTTTAATGGGTGAGTAGATTACCCACCCCTCTCCTTACGTCATTCTTGCCTGTGTGTCCCTGAAAGCTCATGGCTACTTAGGCATTAGGGTTAAAAGTCATTTGTGTTTGTCTCACAAACTTTTTAATGCTACTTGTCCTCGTTAACTAAATATATAGTTGAAATACTGGGTAAACCATTAAAATAGATTAAAAACCATGATCTTGGGGTGCCTGGGTGGCTCAGGTCATGATCTCAGGGTCCTGGGATTGAGCCCCGCATCAGGCTCTCTGCTCAGTGGGGAGCCTGCTTCCCTCTCTCTCTGCCTGCCTCTCTGCCTACTTGTGATGTCTCTCCCTCTGTCAAATAAAATCTTAAAAAAAAAAAAAAACAAACCATGATCTTGGATGAGGGTAGTAAATGAGGGCACTTTTCATATGTTTTATATTCCAGGAGGTAAGATGCCTCAGGGCATATAACATTTCTTGATTCTCTGCCTGAAATGATATTGAGGGCTTCCTTCAATTGCGAGTGATGGATTTGTGATTTACGAGTCATAAAACTGTAGGTCTTCAGTTTCACCACTGGAGGGTGCACTTTCGAAGCTAACTGATTTGGCCAGAGATAATAGTTAGGATCGCGGAATTCAGTAGGTAAAAGGTGACTTAAAGATAACCTACTGTGCTCATTGTACAGCTAACAGGTTTTGACTGATTTCCTCTCAGTTCCTTTATTTTACTCCACTTGTTTTAACGTGAAGTAAGAATAACTCTTGACAAAACACTCAGAGCTGTAACAGTATTAAGGTAGCTTATTCATAAGTTTTTGGAACAAAGATATTAAGCCACAAGTATTAAATCAGTTGAAAACACTGCTTTGTTTGCCATCCAGTAAGCTCTACCTGTTTGGCACATGTGGGTGGCTAATAAGCCCTGGATCTCTCACCATTCCCCTAACAATTCTTGAGATTTATATTCTTTGGTTTATTGTAGTTGAATAATATAAATAGACCAGGGTAGAGGACATTTTTGCAGTTGTAAAGCCACTGACACAGTAGTTCACTTTTAGCCTAAAGAGGACATTTTTGTTTTCTTGGTGATACTTTATTGTCTAGGTTCTGCATTTTGTTGAAGCAAAGAAGCACTGACACATTTTTACTAAGTATCCTCCCTTTATTACATGTACTGATGATTTCCTTTGTAAATAAGAAGTAGTCTTTGAGCCACCATCTGTAGCATAGAATGTTACAAATAGAGTTGGCAGAGAACAAAGTATGGTCACTTAATCATGGATTTTTAAAGCCTTAAACCTGAAAAAGTGACCATGGTGGGATTTGGAGAAAATACTGACTAGATTGTAGAACATGCTTCTTTGTATGCTGTATATGATGTGGGCCAAGCAGCAGACAACTGTAACTGCCTGAAGTATGGTATTCATTGGATTTTAATGAAGAACATTGCAAATCCTGGTAATAATCACATCTCAAGAGTTTTGTTATTGTTCCCATAAGTTGGGAAAATACTCAGCTCCCTTACGGGAACAGGACTTTTTATTATCTAGTATAGATCTTTTTTATCTCCACATAGGTATGAGAAACTTGGTAAAAAAATATGAGCCACCCAGATCTGAAGAAGTTGCTGTTCTGAAACAGAAGTTGGAGAGATGTCACTCTGCTGATCTTGCCCTTAATGTAATTACGTAAGTAGGTGGGGCTATTACTCAAGGATGGGTACAATTGTTCTTGAGGCTGGCTCATCCCCAGATCGCTCAGTTGATAAATGTTTGCTTTTGTGGGGAAATAGGACCTACCCATTAAGTTGGACTATCTGTAATTGAGTGGACATAACTAACAGGATTAAACACCAGGTAACAGGTCGGCTTTCATAATACAGTTCTCCTCATGAGTAATGTATTCTTTGGCTTGCAGACCCTGTCTCTTACTTCTCATGGGACCTCTAGAGTCTTCCTAGGGAACCTCTGAACCTTGTCTTGTCCTTTTAATGTTTGGGTTCTTTATAGGTGTGGTATCTTGTCTGAGAGACCAAGTATACTGTTTAGCTGGCTCTGTTAGCTAGAGCTGAGAAAGTTGGCCTATTTTCTTTCAGGGATAAACTTTAAATTGGAGACAGATTAAATAGGAAAATGGGCTCTTGGGTATTTTGTTGGCAGCCATAAGGAACCCCTATAAGGTCTCTCACTGATTTGTAGGCTGAATGTGGAAGTCACAGAATTCAGGTTCCTTATGCTTTGCAAATTGAAGGATCCACTGAGACCTCATCTTTTAGGAGTTTAAACAAGGTGGGGGTCTGGGCAGGTAATAAGAATGAGAAAACTGTTGTTTCTCCTGTGGAATACATTCTGATTGAAAAGTTCTACCTTATTAATGTTTAGTGGGAGTCAGCATTACCATCATACAGGTCAGATGCATCTGAGATGTTTTTGATCTCTGTAATTGGTGAATATACTGTACTGCATAATGTCTGAGAAACCAGAACAGTATTCCATGGCCTTCCATTCCAGGTACACGTAGCTTAGATTCTTTACAGAGTCACAGGAGGATATCTAAGGATTAATGAAATATGCAAAATGTGGGACTACTTTATTTTATCAGCTATCATTGCAAGGCATGGCCTAGCACAGAACTTAAAATTGGTAGATCTCACTTGTGGGTTTCAGTGGTAACTCACAGAAATCAAAGAGTGGTTACAAAGAAGTAAAGAAATGTCGTCGAGGTGAATAAATCAAAGTATTACAGCACTGATTACTTTCTCTTCACACCGATTTTGAAATGGGCTTAGATCAACGGTTGGCAAACTGGCCCATAGGCCAAATGTAAAGTACTACCTGTTTTTAGAAAAACTTGTACTGGAACAGAGACATATCCATTAGTTTGCATAGTGTCTGTGGCTCTTTTCACACTGCAGCAGGAGTTAGGTAGTTAGGGCAAGAGGAACCGTATGGCCTACAAGGTGTGAAACATTTATATTGACCATGTAAAGAAATTGATCACCCTCTGGAACAATCCATTAGACTATTAATCTGCCCTTCTAGCTAGGTAACTGTGAATGGACCATAATCCCAAATTGCTAAATTGTCGAGTACCTCTTACTCAAGTTGCTGTGTGCTTTTTGTACTATGTCAAGCAAATTCTGCATCTCTGTGAGTACTTGGGAGGGGCTTTTCAGACTACCTAAAAAGGACCTTTGGTTGGTTTAATCCAGAATAAAATGCAATAAATAACAAATTACTAGAATGAAATAGACCCAACACAAGCTGAAATTTTATTAGATTTTAGTAGTCATAAAATCGATGGAATGGCTATAAAATTTTCTATACAGTCTGTTTCTGCACTTCACCGTATTGCAAACTGAAAATGGTTCATGGCTGATCCATAGACCATGGTGACAAGCACTAATCAGGACAAAATAACTCGTTTTCTTGGTCTTTAAAATGCCTTTATCTTTTTCATGACACAAACAATTAACTTTATTGTCATTACTAAAGTCAGTACAGGTAAACCAAAGTTCTCTTTGACTGAAACCCAAATCCAGTTGTGACCTCAGAGTGGTATCTAAATGGTTTACCTGTGCTGGTCTTCTCACTGCATGTGTGTATGAAATAAGTTTTTTTTTCTCTTTATTAATGCTTTCATACATACTGTACAACTTTATATGGTCAGTCTTTAACTTGTGCCAGTCTGGGTGAGAAAACAGTATCACATTGGTATTTTAATTTGTATTTCCCCTATTACTATGAGGCATTGATGTTTCTAGTTTAACAGCCATTTGTATTTCTTCTATATTGCCTGCTTACAACCCTTGTGCAGTTTTTTTGGTGTTACTTTCCTGATTTGTAGTTCTTTACATATTTTATATATTTGTCTTTTCCTATATCCTACAGCTGTTTTCTTGTCTTTCAACATAGTGATGTCTAGGAGCTGTGTGTTGTTTTATGCTTTTACATTGGAATACCATTTCTTTCCCTAAAGTTAATCTTTGTTTTGCTTTGTGTTCATCTGTTAACACCATTTAGAACATTTGTGAAGGATGTTAGGTACACATCGCATAATACTAATTTTTTTCAAATAAAAAAATGTTATCTAGCTATTTTTTAAAAAAGTCGTAATTTTTCCCAGTTACACATTCCTTATACATTAAATTTCTGTACACACATAGCTGGTTTTTGCCTCTCTGCTCTGATCATTGATCCAACTAATTTTTGCTAATACCGCACTTTAAATTGCTTTATCTTTTATACATAGTGTTTTGATGATAACTGGGACAAGGGCCCCACACTTTATTCTTTCATATTCTTGCGGCTCTTTTTGCAGTCTTGCATATCAGTTATACTTGACAGATTCCATGAGAAGTTTTTAGTTAGAAATGCATTGAACATAAAGATTAACTGGAAAGATAATGTCTTCCGCTCCATAATTCATCTCTATAAATCTACCACACCTTTGTTTTTCAGTAGATATATATATTTATCGTATTTCATATAGCCTTGTTAGAATATAGTTTATGTTGCCAGTTTTAGATAACGTATTGATAGCTGCTCAAATTACAGGAAGAAGAGGAAAGGCTATGAAGATGATGATTATGTCTCAAAGAAACCCAAACATGAAGAGGTATGTTCTCCAAAGGTAAGATTTTATTTTTCCACAATGCAAGTATTATAGTTGTGGGCTTTGAAGCCTTCATTTTTGTTTTTTGCATCCTTCTGTATGTATATTCTCACCTTTTCTTACCCTGTTCTGAGGCGGTGTGATGGGTGATTTATGAAGAAACCTTCCTCAAATTACGGAAGGCAGCAGAAATAGATATAACATGCTAAATTTCTGCTCTGGTTTTGACTCTCCAAGGATTCTCCTCATACCCTTTTCAAAAAAATTGTACTTCATATGTCAGATATAAATTTATATAGTAGGAGGCCGAAGGTCACAGTTGTAACCTTTACTGCTGTCATTAGTGTAGTCTCGTGAGACCAAACCATATTACTGTAAGAGTGAACTACTACAAATTTTCCTGGTTTATTACCTTCCTGTAATCACAGTAAAAGGAGAACATTTTCCTGAAAGGTAAGGAAGTAAAGAGTGCTGTAACGCTTCATATAATGTAAGTTTTACTATGTTTTCTTTCCTTCTTAGGAGGAATGGACTGACGATGACCTGGTAGATTCACTCTAACCACTTGACTTTCCAGTGCTACCTAATCAACAGAAGGATGAAGGGTATCTGGCATTTAACTTTTTTGAAAAATGAAATAATGTGAAAGTATCAAATATATTAAAATTTTCTATTATTTAAATTTTTGATTCCTTCCTTTTAGGATAGCCTTATGTGAAATAAAACCCCTGAAATAGCCAGAATAGCACCTGGTTTAGATAGTCTTGCCCCATCATGACTAATACCAAATCAGTCTTTTTGCGGTAGTCAAAGCTGTAACTTATTTTCCTATATTGTTTTAAACAGAAGCAGCAGACCTTTTTTTTTTTTTTTTTAAAGGAAAAAAGGCACCAAAAATAAAACCAAGTAATCACCTTTAAACCTGCTAGGGAATGTTTTTTTGCCCTCTAGAGATCTTTATAAAATGCCGTCTCAAATGTCATCATAGTATACTTATAATAAGAATGCTAAGTACTGTGCTTCAACTGAAACTAAAAGCTAGTTACCCAGGGTAATAATAATCAGTATTTGCTTTCCTCAGTTACCCGAAAACATTACCAAGTAAGTTCTAACGAAGAAATGAAATTAACACGCAGTCTTGAGTAGTGGTCGAGATAAAAAGATTAAGTTGCTGTAGTTCAGCAGATAGTCAAGAATTATATATTCAGTTTCAAAACTAACACATATATCCTCTGGGGAATCCATATAAATAGTTGTCAAAATTATTAACTTATCAAAATAAATATGTTCAAGAAATTTAAATCAAATTAGAGTTGATAAAAATATAACTGCAGACTATGATGCTTGGGTATTTGATCTTGGCTATTTCACTTCGTGATTCTGCTCAAGGTTTAAAACTGCCAATTTCCCAAGATGCAAATGGGGAAAATAATACCTAATTTCCCCACGTTTAATGGGAACAGTGCCTGCATGTACTAAGTATTGCACATTAATGGCATTTGTCCAGGTATTTAACTGTGATCGTATTCGGTTTCTAAGTTGGAACTAAAATAGGAATGAATGTTCAATTTTTTCTAGAAAGCTGGGTTGCAGGAAATCCGTGAAACTCCGTAGCCTTGTAAATATGAGTTTGATGGATACGCAGCTGTCCTCAGTGTCAGTTCATCCCGGGCTGCGTTTGCCATTAGAGTGTAGGTACCATTTGAATTCCATCTCACTATGTGAGGGCTGTATTTACTATATGCACATTCTAATAATGCCTATATTTTAGGTTTGAGGTTTTTGGTTTTAGTTCCGTTCCATTGTAGAATGAGGAATGAAATTCATGAAGTGTGATTTTATAGACATGGACTGGAAGAAGCCAAAGTTGACAGTCTTCCTTCCACAGCTGTCCATCCTAAGTAGCAGTGCTGCTAGCTTCTACAAAGCATTGTAAAATGCTCATAATTTATCTTGTTTCTCTTTTAAATCCCTAAGCTTTGGTACCAGAGCAAGGGCCACATTTAATTTATGAAAAGTCTCCTACCCCGCCCCTGTAAAAAAAAGTTGAGGTGTTATTTCCTCTTTGACCCAACTGCTTACTGCAAGGAGTACAAAGGTAAATGGCACATTTCCTATTCCAGCCTAAGAGGTAAAGATGGCATTAAAATATAAAAGGCAGAAAACGAAATTTCAGCCTGGGGAAGGGCAGAGGGACAGGCTGCCTCGCACTAGAATTTGGACCTCTTTGGTAAAAGGTTTCTGGAGATGTCACTGGCTTGTATCCCTTTGGCTCGGCTCTCTCCTTTATCCTGTAAGCCAGATGGGCTACTGCCATGGTAGTCCATCTGTAAAGCAGGAGTGAGGGAAAAGTAATGGGAATGGAGTTGATAGCAAGGAAAAGCAGCACAGGAGAGTAGATTGGGTATTGGGCTTTTGAATATCACTGTTCACCTGTCTCTACAGAGGTAACAGCATCTACTAGCTTAAAACTGTGCTATACGCATCAGTCTTAAAAGTATTATGTGTTGCTCTTAGATTCTAGGCCGTTAGAAAAAAATTTGAACTGCCCCTAAAGGAGGAGGAAAATAGTGAAACTGAGTGTTTAGCTGTATTTAGACAGAACTAATCAGTTACTCAAGATATCCCTTGCTTTTATTTTAACTTAAACCCTTGTGAATACCTCACAAAAATACATATACAGAAGCAAATAAAACTATACAAACTAAATATGCAGCAGATAGAACAAGTAGTCAGGAGTTCAAAGATGGAAAGCTGTGTAAAAAAACCAATTTAGAAACAATTACTTTCAACAAAAGCATTCCAGATATTTTGACCCATAAAATAAAATGGTACTTTATAGAATGGATGAATGGGTAACATGCATTGATCAGTACGACCAATAATATTTGCTGAAATCAAACTATTTACTGTTGTAAACATTTAATGAAAGCATCATGAGCTCTAAATAGTCTTTGACAATTCCAACAAAATAAGTGGTATGTTTAAAAAATAAAGCTGATGAGCAATAGATCCATTCTATATATTTTCTCTCAACAGTTCCAGCAAGAGAAAGAGCATGGTATTTTAAAAAAGTATACAGCAAAGATTGTTCCTATTATAGTGGCAGACTCTGGAAACTGTAAATACAAATCGTCATTGAACAGTCAAGCGGTCGTATTCCTAATCAGGAGGAAGTTACAGTAAGAACAGTGAGCAGTCCAGTTATGCTCAATTGTCAATAGAATCCTTTTTCTTGTCAGTTGATTTCATAGTTCTTTTTTCCAAGACACAGCAAAACTTTGGCAACTGGATGTATTGAAAAAATATTTTCCAAGTTCAAGGTATAGTCAGTCGTAGCATTTTGTTGTGTGAAAGGTGATCACAACACCAAGGCTCAGAAGTTGGTAAAGATTGATTCCACATGTGGAAAAAAGTGCAAATTTCCTGCACAGATAGCTTACAAAGCTGCTGGCACATTTACGCACCAGCAGAATCTCGGACTTTGCATAGCTCACACATCACTGGAATGTG
>JAQQSY010005717.1:0-11492 GCA_028646535.1 Procyon lotor | reverse complement strand
CTGAAGGAACAGAAGGAAACACAAGTCCGGAGATGCCGGGTGAGACCCGTCCCCAGGACAACGTCCGCTTTCAGAAGAGACGGGGCCCGGCCCGACCGCGTCCCCCCAGCAGCCCTGCCTCTGCCCTGCGCCCCAGGAGCTCAGCGGGGCAGGCCCGCACCCCCGGAGGCGGGCCGTGATGCACGGCATCGGCCACTCGGGGGAGTGGGAAGTGACGACCTCACGGGGTGCAGAGAAAGCCACATATTTAGTTCAGCGTCCACCCGTGACGAAAAACAGCCTGAGGAAATTAGCAACGGACGCAGTTTGGGGAAGGTGGCCGCACACCCCGGGGGACCCTCGCCGGCATCCCGAGCACTGTGACCGGACAGGCCGGCGCCGAGGCCATCACACGGGACGGCGGCGGCAGCGGCACACTCGGGCAGCGCAGAGGAAGACGTCTCAAAAATGCCGTTTACATCCAAAAAACCAGGCACCGCGTACGAACGCGCCCCTGTGCCGCTCACAGCCCCGCCGCGGGGTCAGCTTTGTGGTCGGGGGCGGAAGGCAGTCCCGGGCCGGATCCGTGCACCGCCGGCCCCCGTCGGGCCCTCAGCCAGCACGACAGCCGACAGGGCAAAGGTGGACGTGACGAGGTGGAGCGAGTGGGGTGCGGGGGCTGGAGGGACAGGGGAAGACGGTACCGTGTGAGGTCGCGCCCGCCGGGACACGGGCCCCCCCTCAAACACACGCGCCCCGGCGGGCTTACTTGTAACCGCGAAGATTCGGAAACCCCGGGAAGGTCCCCCGATGGGACACGCGGAGGGAGCGCGGGCCCAGGCAGAGCCCCCACCCGACACGTGGGGTCCGTGCCCTTCCCTGCTTCTGTCCCCCCGCAAAGACAGTAGCTGCGCCACAGAATCTCAAGTCCCGACAGCTGATGAGTCGGCAGACACGAGGTCAGACACTAACGACGAGCTCTAGGGGGCTATGGGAATTTGAGGTCCCAACGGAGTTTTTCTTGGGAATCAACCAGCAAAGGGAGAGGACAGGCCCGACGTAGCGGGGGCCCCAGAGGGTGGGGGCGGAGCAGCGGCCTGAGGCTTCAGGGCCGCCGTCCACGTGGAAATAAACCACCACCGGCGTCTTCCTCAGAGCCTGACTGGTGACGGGCCCCCCGTGGGGACACCCCTGGAGCCCAGCTCGGGCGGCTTCCCAGACGTGAGGGAGGAGCCGTCCCGGGCCGCGCGCGGCGGAGGCCGTCGTCTAGGGGACGCGGGGCTGGGCTCACCTGGAAGAGGATCTGTAAGGCCCCGTGGAGGACGCACATCCGCCGCCCGAGGAAGACGAAGAAGGGCACCACGAGCTCCAGGAAGTGGTTGCTGAGCGTCTCGAAGCGGTGGACCCACCACGGGGACTGGTGCAGGAAGTAGGCCACGGGGTTGGGCACCGGCTGCGTCTGGGGGACAGGGGGAGGCCCGTGAGCCTGGAGTCCTCCCCACGGGGCCCTCTGCCCACCCGTGCCCGCTGGCTGGGAAAGGCTCAGGGGCGGCCGGTCCCGTGGACCTTGGTCCGGCAGCTCCGATGCCGGGGCCGTGGTGCCAGACGGGGGACTGAGTGTCTCCACCTTCTTAGGGTGCCCGAGACGTGGTCTCTCTCAATTCTGATGTGGGCCCCTGGGGGACTCACACGCGGGGATTTGTGCTCGGAGGCTCGTGGAAGCCGGGGTTCCGGCCTTGTGTGTGTTCCTGGGAACGGCCTCGAGCATGTGTGGGGGGGCGGGGGCGGCGCATCCCGGGAGGCCTGCGTGTTGACTCAGCCGTGGTGCCGGCCGCCCCAGGGCCCAGCTGACAGGCCCTGCGCCTCTGACCGCAGTGGCCCGGTCTTCCCCCGGACCCTGGGCGGCAGCCGAGGCTGGGAGCCTCCCACCCTCACTGGACGCCCGGGTGGGGACATGCAGCTGTCCGTGAAGGGCAGGGGTGCTCCACCGAGAAGACCACCACCCAGAGCGCTCCGATTCTGGGAACCGTGTGCGGCCCCGCTTACCTGCCCCTGCCAACCCATCTGGGCTGGGACCCAGGGCATTTGAAAGCAGGGGGGCGGGGGCGGGGAGCCTGGCTCAGGTGAGTGGCCTTGCTCCTTTTCTTGCCACCACAGGATTGGAACACAAGCCCCTCGTGGTCCCCTCCCCCCCTCCCGGGGACTTGGCACGCACGCCCAGCGTGGCGAGGACGATGCCATCCAAAGGGGGGCCGGGGCCACGGGGACAACTGGCAACGGTGGTGCCAGGCTTGACTCGCAAACGTGTTTCTGATCCGAAAGGACATGTAGCTGCTGCTGCCCTGGAGCCCCCTGCCCGCCCCCCCTAAGTGCGGGCTCTCCCACCCCTACCCCGGGCACGCGCTGCCCCCAGACACACGGGGTGGCAGGAGGAGGTCACGCGAATAGAGCCCTTGGCTGACTGCCTCCCCCAGACCCCTAACACACATGCACACACGCACCCTGGGCTGGGGACGCCTCCAGTAGGACAGCCCTCGGGAAGGGCCACCGTCCCGGCCGGTTAGTTTCCTTGCTAACTTTTCACTTGGACACAGTTTGGCCTAGAGGAACGTCAGAAGAGGAAAAACCCCGGCTGCCACAGCCGGCGCCCCTGCTCTCGCTGTTCCCAACCGCAGGAGCGAGCGGCGCGTGAGGGGCGACCGCGTCCCGGGAGACCGGCGACGGGCTGTTGGGGGTGTCACGTTCAACAAAGGCCGAGCCCAGGCCATGTCACCCGCCCGCCTCGCGTCTGAACTTCAGGACGCGGACAAGCTAGCTGGTACCACGTCCTTTAGGCCACAGCTGGGGCACGTGCTCCTGTGGGGGCCCAGGGTGGCCGTGCGCCGGGACTTCTCGGTTGAGGGGCGTCGGTCAGGCCCCGCACGGTGAGGCCGACTGACACCGGCTACCCTCCCGCGTGTAGTGGGGGTCTGGACAGTCCTGGCCACAGTCCGTGCTTCCCTTGGCCTCTGAGTGGGGACTTCGGGGTCTGCTGCTGCTCCTGCATCGGGTTGCCGGCTCTCCTGCAAGGTCGGGGTCGGCCCCCAGCCCGCTGACGTGTCCCCCAGTCCTTGCTGAGACTCTCCCTGCTTCCTAGGCCGTCTGAGGCCCTGGTCGCTGTCGCCCCTTGGTGCCCCTCTTCCCCCGAGGAGCCCCGGTCCCTCTGAGGGGGGGCTGGGAGCAGGAACCCAGCCTGGGGACGAGGGTTGGTGTCTCTGGGCCCCCCCGGGCGGAAGGAGAAAATCAGTGAGTGCGTGCGTCTCCGCTGCCCGCACCCACGCCGGCCTCGCTCGGGGCTCTGCGTCCCCCTGTGTCCCCCTGCGTCCGAGCGGATTTCTGCAGCGCAGGGAGGCAGATGGGGGGGGCCGCTCCCCGACTTCGCCCCAGGGGCTCTGGGCTGCAGACGCCTGCGCCCACTGGGAGTATGAAGGGCCCGTCTGCCACGCGGCCCCTGGGCCCTGTTTGCTCTGTCCGGAGGCTTCTGCCACACCGAGGCCCCAGCCCTACAGCGCCGGGAATGACGTGTGGCGGCCCCCGCCTGTGGGTGGAGAAGTGCAGCCGTGTTCCTGTGATGCGTCCGTCCCGTTCACGGTCCCACGGGGCCCTCCAGCACGGACGGCCCTCGACCGGCCAACAGGGACAAAGGACTAGGTGCTAGTCCTTCGAAGGCTCTTCAGGCGGCTCGTTTCTGAAAAGCCACTTGGGGTGGACGTCTGTCGGGGCCACGTTGGTGACAGGATGCAGACTTGAGGGAAATGAGGAAGGATGGGGGGAGAGGACGGGTTTCCCTGGGGCCTTCGGAGCAGTCACGGGGCCACTGGGTCACGTCATCCTCTCCGGAGGCGCGGGGCCGTCCAGCTTCCGGGGCGTCTCCAGGACGGGCAGGCCTGGCCACGGGGAGGACGTGTGACACGGGAAATAAGCCGAGCTCGCCGTGCTTGCCTGGAGCCCGGGGACGGAAGGGGAGGCTGTTGCACGCAGCTCAGCTCCTGTGCCCGTTCCTCCCCCTGGAGGGTGCGCGGCCGAGGGGTGGGCGACGGGGCAGAGAGCCGGGCCACTTGGCTTTGGTGTCTGCCGGCAGATACACACCGTCCGGGTCAAGGAGCCACCTTAGGGCAGCAAGGCTCCGTCCGCCCAGGGCGGGCTGCCCGACGGCGTCCCCTGCAGGCGGGGACCGGGGACGAGGAGGGGACCCGGCTGGCGGTGCACCTGCCGCCGCCTCCAGGTTGCGCCTGCGGCAGCGGGAGCCCAAACAGAGGAGCGCTGCGGGGGCAGGTCAGGGTTTGGAGGCGGTGGCCCCAGCCCAAGCGGACCATCCCCGTGGGGCCGCGGCTGCCAGCTCCTGTTTGCGCAGGCGCGAGAAGCCGTGCTCAGCGGCAGCCCCCACCCGCCCGCGCAGCCGGGGAGCAGCCGCAGGGCCGGGGGCGGCAGGCGTGAGCCCAGAGCGGCCTGTGCCCCCTGCACTGCGCCGCGGAAGTGCGAGCCGACGCCTGGGGCCGGACGCCAGCCGCCGCGGCGGGGCAGTCCTTCCGGGGACGGCTGTGTCTTCCGAGGGCCGGCACCGTCCGTGGAGGGACAGGGCTGCTCCTGGGGGTTTACGACCTGCTGGGCGCGGGGGGCGCCGGCTCTGCCCGCCCTGGCTGCCCCCCTGCTCTGCAAGCCCGGGACAGTCTTATGTTTGCACTGAAGCTGGGAAAAAACCACTGGGTCATAAAATCTGGTCGTAAACCCTGGAAATGGCGTCTGGAACATCGCACCCCGTAAAGCAGGGGAGGGGTGTCCAGGGCCACCTCTGGCAGGAGCTCAGCTGTGCTCACCGCTGCGGCCGAGGGTCCCGACCCCAGAACACTTCACAGCTGGTTAAGAAGAGACACTTTAAAAAAAGGAAAACGTGAACGGTGGTAAACACAGTTCTAGGATTTGGGGAAAGCGACGTTCCTTCACGCTCGTTCCAGCACCTTCCCTTCTAGGCCCTCAGCGGTAAGTCTGAGAAAGACAAATGGCCTTTTCAGTCATTTGCCCATTTCAGGGACTGTAAGTTACGTCGAGGCTTTAACAAGGAATCACACACGTGATTCTCGTCTGAAGAACAAGTTTCTGAAAACCCCTGAGCTGCGCACATTGCATTCCCACAGAAGACTGTGTGGGGAGCCCGGGGTGGGGTGTCCACATGAGTCCCCATGTGTTTGCGGGGAGGGGCGCCTCTGCGGCACGAGGGGGGAGGCTGCTTGCACCCGTCCGGTGGTAGCTCGCCTCCCACGGGCACCGGGAAGGGTGGGGCCCAAAGTCGGGGCTGAAGGCTCCGTCCCGAGTGAGGCCAAGGCGGAGCCCGCGGTGGCCCCACGGGTGCTCATCTCGCGTTGCCTCCCCTTTCCCCCCAGACACCAGGCGGTGGAGAAGGAAGAGCGGGCTATGAAGGTGACCCTGTGCAGCAGGGCGCACGGGACAGGGACAGTCATGGCGCTGCCACCCACCACGCACCCTCGGAGGGGGCTCTTCCCAGCCGCCGTGGGGGGAGGCTGCGTCCCAGCCTCAGCTGCCGAGGACGTGGAGCAGTGTTCCGCCAGCACTCGCCAGAGAGGCCTGCAGCCCAGGAGCCCGCTGGCAGCAGACGCGCACACGGGGAATGGTGAGGGGCGTTGGGGAGGCGGGGGGAGAGCAGCCGGAGGGCCCTGGGCGTGGGAAGCATGTGCGCGAACACAGGAGACCGAACACCAACAGTACCACCGAGGCACACGCTTTCTGTGACTACAGGCGCGGAAGGGCCAGGAGGCCACGTGAGAGCTCCCCGGTGTCCCGGTCCTGCTCGCAGTCCTCCCTGGGGGGTGAGCTGTGACGTACACAGGGCTCACCGCGAACCCTAACGTCGCCGCGAAAACAACGGTTCTAGCGAATGAGCCGAGAGCCGCGTAGCAAAGGAGCCGGAGAAGACGTCTCGGGAATCCCAAACGAGCAGAAAGCGACACAAAAACACCTAAAGAACAGGTGGGAGAAAGAGCAGGCACGGTGGGCTGACGCCAGGTCAAAGCACACGCTTGGTGCCCACGGTCGAAATGCCACCGGAAGGCAGAACTGAGGGGCGCTCGTCTGATCTCAGGGTCCTGGGATCGAGCCCCACGTTGGGCTCTCTGCCCCGGCTTGTGTGCTCTCTCGCTCACTCTCTCACAGATACACAAAATCTTAAAAAAAAAAAAAAAAAAGGCTGAATTTGTTCGACGGGCTAAGAGCCAGGCGCACGCGGCCTGAGACACACCCTCGGAAGTGAGGGTGCACGGAGGGCAGCCGGGGAGGAAGGGTGGTTTCTTAAGGCCAACGGGGTGGCCGGGAGGCCCGAGCACGCCGACCCTCAGGTGCCCCCGTACCAGAGCCGCCGCCCTCCCGGAGCGGCAGACGACCCCGGCCAGGGAGCCACGAGCCCGCAGCCCCGCGGCACAGCCAGGCCCTGCTCCCAGCACCAGGACAGGCAGACGACAGGGACGAGGGACACCGGGAGCCCCCGGCCACACGGCTTGACTTCACGAGCGCTCACACAACCCAGGACATCCCTGTTGTAGGCTCGAATGCAGCCTTCACCGAGGCCGTGTTCTGGCCCCCACGCAGGGCTGAGTACATTGTAATGCGTGTCGTCTCTGAAAATGACTGAAGTCAGAGACCAGGGAGAGACAGACACCGGCCAAGCTCCCCCCTGTTTGGGAGCTCGGTCACGCGGACGCCCGAGCCTGCCCTGAGCGTACGCTCTGACGTAGCGCGGGTCTGACCACAGCCTCGGGACTGTTTCCGGTTTGAAGTGGGGGAAATCGAGTTGAGCCGTGAGGTGGCTTCCTTAGGAGCGTGCGAGCCAGAGTGGCCACGACAGGCAGGCAGCACACGTCTGTGAAGAGCAGGGGGTGACGTGGACCGTCGCTGACCCCGAGGCTCTGTCCCTGTGTCTCTCGGATGTGACCTCGGCCTGGCGGGGCTCGTCCTTCCCGGCGACCCCAGGGCCTGGGCTCCACCAGAAGCACCTGGCCAGACCGCGCTCCCCTCCGGCTCCAGTCCCCAGTGCACGCACACACACACACATTTTTCCTATAAAATCAGTAAAACCGCAGGGCACGGAGCAGAGAGACCCCCGCGCCCCACCCGCTGGAGGTAACTCAGTTACCTCCTACCAGGTTAGCATCAAGTTTGCACGGTAACCTCAACGTTGATTCAAATTACTTCCAGATTACCGGCCCCTCATGCAGTTACGGGACAAAGCAGCTGGTAACCCGCGTCCCGGGGTCGCAGCTAAAGGTCGGACCCACCCGCCCGAGACACACAGAAGCCCGTGCCGGGGCTGGCCGGGGAACGCCGAAGGAAGCTCCCGCGGCGCTCGGTGGGGCCGTGGCTGCACCCACGGCCACGGGCGTAGCTGGACGGGGCGTGTGTGCCGGGAAACTCGCTGGCCAGTGCTCGGCCCGCCGGTGCGCACACCCCGACGACTGCAGCTCACCCCGGGGCCCGTCCCACCTCAGTCTCCCATGAGCTCCCCGGCGTGGCTGCAGGGATCACCGGCACCCCGGAAAGAGCGCGTGGCCTGGGCGCCGGGGCCGGTGCGCCGAGAATGAGCACAGGTGGGGCGGGGCTGCCTGCCGCTGTCGGGGAGCGTCCTGCACGAGGTGGGTGTTCCCGAGCCCTGGGATGGGCCCCAGGGAAGCTTTGGGTGTCAGGACAGCCCTGATGAGGGGACCGTCTCAGGCTGTGGGACCAAAAGATACTTTTAAATTTCCCCAATTCTCAGCCACAGGACTAAATTACACCCCCCCCCCAAAAGCACGAGTAAAATGGATTCCTTGAGACCCTGGTGAGGGGAGGGAGGTGTGAGATGGGGAACCTGCTGCTGTCAGGGGTTCGGGCCACCGCAGGGCAGCTCCCCGCCGCGACCCACCAGCTGCATCGTAACCCCCGTGCCCCCGGGGAACCTGCCCGGCTTCTCCCAGTGACCGTCGCACAGCACACCCGGAACATTCCACGGCGAAGCTGCTCGGGGCTGGTGCTGAGTCCCCACTGCATAGACTGAGTCTACGTGTCTGAGGGCACGGTGACCCCGTGATCCCGTCCACGTTGGGGGGCAGCTCCAACATCAGGGAACCCGAGATCGGACCTGCCCGACCCGAGAGGGGAACAGACGGGTGGACGGGGCAGCGGGCCTGTCCCGGGGCGGGCTGGCTGGGGACGACGCGTCATGGCTGCATCCACAGATGGGGGACGCGGGGTGGTGAGCCTGTGGGGTCACCCGCAGGCCCCTGCTGCTGGCCCCCTGGTCCTGCAGGGCCTCGCCGTGGTGACGTGCCCCGCAGACAGCACGCCTGTGAGCAGGCTGGTCCAGGGAGAGGGAGCAGCAGCAGCAGCAGCGCCCCCCCCCCCAGCAGCTCCTCCCTGTGAGGCTCCTGGCAGCGGTGCCACCCCCGGGACCGGAGGGTCCGGGTCACAGAGAGCAGGCCCCTGGCACGCAGACAACACTGGGTTCTGAGGACACACACAGCGGGGAGACCTCACCTAGCCTCACCCAGGGGGCTTGCCTGACGCCCTCCCTGCTGGCCAGCACTCCTGTGGACCGAAAGTCAGAGTGACGGGGTCTGTGGGCACGGAGGACACGCACTCCCTCTGCACCGGCAGGCTGCGGGGTCACCACTGGGGGCTCAAGGCGGGGCCGGCACAGAATGGAGGGTCTCCGGGCTTGGCCCCCGGGGCCCCACGCTGTCTCCCTCCCGTAGGGCCGGCAGCCCCTGCTCGGGCACTTCCCAGGACCTCGTGAGGGCCTCAGCGGCCGTCTGGCGGGACGCGGGGAGAGCTCTATTGCGACATCCAGGCTAAATACGGCGCCCCCGGGGCGTCCCTGCCCCCAGGCCGGTTAGCAGGTGCCCCAGCTGCAGACACACCCAGGACTCCAGAGGCAGCCTCGCTGACATACTGGGGACTGAGAAGCCACGGGGGCGTGAGGCTGTCACAGCAGCGGCCTGTGCTGGGCCTGGGACCGTGCCCGTGAGTGGGAGTCAGATGTCCTGCCTGAAAGGTGGCGCTCCAGGCAGGTCGGCGTTTTGCAGCTGACAAAGGGCACAGGACACCTTGACAGGCACTGGCGGTGTCCACGGACAAGTGATGAGGTGGCTCTGACTCAGGGAGTCATGGGGAGACATGGTCCCAGTCCCCCAGCGGGGACGGGAGCGTCCGGTGGGGTCCCAGGGAGTGGTCGTGGGGGGGAGATGACAACTGCCTAAAGTTGGGGGCCGAGGTGGGGAAGGGGCCGTGGACCACGAGGACGGCAGGACTTGCACCTCTGGTTTTGCAACCCTGGATTTGGGGGGCAGGGCACGCGGCAGAGCAGCCCCCTCCTGTGCGCTCTCCCGGGGCCGTGTGCGGCAGCCAGGATGGCGGGGGTCGGGGGTCAGTGTCCGTGGCGAGGACGGAGTCCGGGACCACAGCCGCGGGGGCCAGGAGCCGCCCCTGCCAGCCCCCGTGGCACCCACCTATGCTCCGCCGAGAGCAAACAGGAGGCTGTACCTCCCGGGGTACGGGGGCCGGTCCCCCCGGACGGGGCGGGCGGGGACAGGGAGCTCGGCCCGTGGCCGCCGTGCAGCTCACCTCGTAGTGGAAGTCCATGCAGGTGAGGTCCCGCCAGCACCGGTCCCCCCGGATCTTGATCAGGCCCTGCCAAGGCAAGACAGAAGCGTCAGCCGCTCCCGAGGCGGCCAGTGGGCCCGGGGACGTGCCACAACCCAAGGAGGCTTCAGGGGAGGGGAGCAGGGTCTCTTCTGGCCGACACGCGTACCGGCTGAGACATAAGAGGAGCCGCAGCGCGTCGGGGGCTCGCGACAGCTGAGGTTACACTGCGCGCAACGCGTTGAACCCCCGGCCTCCCTTGGAGAAACGCGGGACCGTTCGTGTGTTCTTGAAACTCAGGTTTTCTGAGCATCATCGTAGGAGTGCACTTCTGAGGCTTTAAAAACGGACAGAAGCCGGAGGCCGCGGGAACCAGGAAGGGGGCTGCGTGTCTCTCACGGGCCGTGAGGGCTCCCCTCCCTGCGGTCCGAGCGCTCAGCTCAGCTCTGTGCCGCACACGGGAAACCCGGGCGCCCACGAATGTCCAGGGAACGGCTTTGGTGCCTTGGAGGAAGGGTGCCCTGCGTGGTTTGTAGCCAGGCTCCCCAGTTTATTTTTAATTTTTCTTATTTAGGTTTTTTTTTTAAATACTTTATTTGAGAGAGAGAGATCACAGGTAGGCAGAGAGGCAGGCAGAGAGAGAGGGGGAAGCAGGCTCCCCGCTGAGCAGAGAGCCCGACGTGGGGCTCGATCCCAGGACCCTGGGCAGACAACCAGGAGAGGCCTGGCAGGCGATGCCCAGGGGCCCCGGGGAGGGACGGAGCTGGTGGCTCAGGGCCGAGGCCGGACGGCGGCCGTGAGGAGGCAGGGGCTCCAGGAGCCTCAGCTCTGCCTTCTCACGGGCGGCCCGAGACCGTGGCCTTTAGTCCCATCGGCTGCACAGACTCGCAGCAACACGGAGCTCAGCGGATGCAGACCCGGGGTGATGGCCCAACCGCTGACACGTAAAACGGGACTTTGACACAGAGAAGGACCTTGGGGTGGCGAGGGCTTTGAGCAGGGACAGGACGGTCCCGTGTTAGCCCTGTGGCCGTCCAGACAGAAGGACCACCCAGGAGCTGGGCTGAGGGGCAGCAGGGGTGCCGAGCGGGGAGGGGCGTGGACACAGCAACACAGGGCAGAGATGAGATGTGACAAGAAGTCCCCGGGATGTGTGGCAGCCCCTGAGGCCTCCACAGACCAAGAAACGACGCTCTGGCTGCAGCCGGATGTGCAGCGGGACAGCGGGCTCACAAACTTTCTCGGCCCGGGGCTCCAAGCACCCCGGCGGCCTGGGCCCTGACCACCGGCTCTCAGACCGGGTCGTGCCCGGCCAGCCGGCCTCTCGGGGGCCCCGTGCCCCCACACACAGCCGCATGCCGGGCACAAGGTGGTGCTCTTCGAAGACCAGGGTTCCGACCTTCTGGAAACGGGGTTCGCCTGGGCACAGCGATGTGGGAGACACAGCCCCGGGTGCCCCTGGGGACACGTGCGGGGAGGCCCGTGTGAGCGTGCGCCGTCCTCCCCGGGCGGGAGAGCAGACACGGTCACGCGACAGCCCCGTGAGCGGGGTCCGCACCCCTCGGAATCCAAGAGTGGGTCTCTTCAGAGACTCAAACCAGGCAGAGAAGAAAAAAACAAAATAATTAAAATGTCACTCAAGTTCTAAGCTGATATGAGACACTTAAAGATCGGAGACATTCTTCCGGGAGCGGAGAGTAATTATATTCGTCCCCACCCGCTGACTTCTCCCTATAGTGCAGATGTCAGATTTTCCACGGATTTTTCCTTCCTGAGTGAGCGTCAAAGGAACAAAGACTTCTGTCAGCCTTTTTCAGCCCAAAATTAATTCTGAAAAAAAAAAAAAAAAA
>JAQQSY010005716.1:0-11492 GCA_028646535.1 Procyon lotor | reverse complement strand
GCCAGGAGAGAAGCGAAGACTGTACACTAAAGGTATTTTAAGTAGCTCAGCCAGCAGCTCACCGCAGGGTCCGACAGTATCTGCAAGAATGACATCAAACCTTGATTCTTGTAGTTTTGTCATGAGCTTCTTGTTCAAAACTACATCTTTACAGAGCTTTTGAATACAGTCAGAATATTCCCACATGAGGTCTTGCATTCGTGAAAAATATGTCCAAAATGTATCTTTTGGCAAAGTATGTATCCATTTATCAAGGATTTTTCTGAAAAAATCATTAAAATCATCTTTAGGTAAATATGCAGGGTAAATCTCATATTTAATAGCAGATGATTTGCTCGGATTAACAAGAATGGAAGCTGAAGATGTCAGAACAGTCACTTCGTGACCTCTCTGGACAAGTTCATCCAGGATTGTCTTTAAATTGATCCAGTGGCTATATTCTGTGGGCCACACCAGCACCTTCCCACAACTCCCAGAGCTGAAGTAACAACTCAGCTGTAGCAGCAGCAGAACTGAAATCCACTTCATAGACATCCTGGTGGAATGTAATGCTCCTTACAAATTCCCGTTTCCTTGTCCCATTGCTTGTATTTATATTCAAGGAGAAATCAATCAGTAAGTTAAAATATAACTCCTACATTTCAAAGTAAACATTATATGAACAGTCAGAGTATTTGGATGGCAAATGGAAAAAGCCAAAGGCAGATGATTTCATTTGTACACAAATGTGTTTAATATTTCTTTGATGTTTATAAGTTCTATCACTTGCTAAGAGCCAATGACTTAGAATGTGCAAGTCACCTGTCTTTGTAATAGATTTTGAAAGAGTGTCAGTGTCAGTGTTGAGAGGTCACTGTCTGCAGTCTCCTTGACACTAGAATTCAAGTTATTATACAGGTGAATTATATTTCTTGGATATGATGGTTCAAGAGATACTTGTTTTGTTTTGTTCATAAAAATTTGGTTGACTTGTAATTCACAAGCTATACAATTGTCAGATTTTCAGTGTACAATTCAGTGGTTCATAGTGTATTCACAGAATTGTGCAACCACCATGATGATCAATTTCAGAGCACTTTTATCAACCCAAATGGGAACCTTTACCCTCTAATGAAACTGCATTTTCTGTATCTCCCAGCCCTAGACAATATTTTATCTACTTTTTGTCATCTATATTGTCTGTTCTGAGCATTCATTTAAATGACATTATACATCATGTTGTCTTTTGTGACTGGCTCCTTTAATTAGCATAATGTTTTATGTTAAAAATTTGTGTTCTGACTTTATTGAGATATCATTGATATAACATTGTGTATATTTAAGGTGTACAACATGATGACTTGCTTCACTTATATACTATGAAATGGTTATACCATAAGATTATTTAACACATCCAACACCTCACATGATTTTTTTTTTTGTGGTGAGGACTTTTAAAAAGTCTTTTTTATTTACTTTTTTTAAAAGCATAGTTGACACACAATGTTACCTTAGTTTCAGGTTACAACACAGTGACTCAGCAAGTCTATCTGCTATGTTATTCTCACAAGTGTAGATTCCATTTGATACTACACGACTATTACAGTAACTTTGACTATATTCCCTGTGTTGTACCTTTTATCCTTCTGACATTCATTTCATAACTGGAAGCCTGTATCTCCCACTCCTTTCACCCATTTGCTTTCCCTTTCTCCTTCTTTTCTTTTTTTTTTCTTTTTTAGAAACCATCAGTTCTCTGTATTTATGAGTCTTTCTACTTTTGTTCATTTTGTTTTTTTAGGTTCCACATATAAGTGAAACCATATGGTATTTATCTTTCTCCCTCTGACTTATTTCACTTAGCGTTATACCCTCACAGTCTGTCCATGTCATTACAAATGGCAAGTTAACATTGTTTTTTTTGATGGTGGAATAATATTGCATTGTCTACATATACTACATCTTTATCCATTCATTTACTGATGGATACTTGGGTTGCCTCCGTATGCTGGCTATTGCAAATAATGCTACAGTAAACATAGCGTGCATATATCTTTTTGAATTAGTGTTTTGTTTTCTTTGGGTAAATACCCAGTAGTGGAATTACTGGATCATATGATTTTTTTTTCTTTTTCTCCAGCTTTATTGTAATAAATAGTGTATAATACATATTCAAAATATGTGGGTTTCTTTATGTGCTCTCCTTTATTTCTCCTCCTCCTTCTCTTCTCCTTCTTCTCCTCCTCCTTCTCCTTCTCCTCCTCCTCCTTCTCCTTCTCTTCCTTCTTCTTCTTTTCCTTCTCCTCTTTCCTCCTCTGAAGAAGGTTTCCTGCTCAGTGTGGGGCTTGAACTCATGACTCTGAGATCAAGAGCTGCATGCTTTACTGACTGAGTCAGCCAGGCATCCTTTCATCTATTTGTCCTCTTTGGGAAATGTCTATTAAGGTCCTCTGCCCACTTCATTTTTTGGTGTAGCATTGTATAAGCTCTTTATATATTTTGGATATTAACCCCTTATTGGATATGTCATTTGTGGATATCTTCTCTCATTCTGTTAGTTGCTTTTTTGTTTTGCTGATGGTTTTCTACCCTGTGCAGAAACTTATTTTGGTGTAGTTCCAATAGTTTATTTTTGCTTTTGTTTGCCTTGCTTGTGGATACATTCTAGAAGAATGTTGCTGCAAATGATGTCAGAGAACTTGCTGCCTTCATTTTCTTTTAGGAGCTTTATGATTTCATGTCACATTAGGTCTTTAGTCCATTTTGAGTTTATTTTTGTGTATGGTGTAAGTGGTTCAGTTTTATTCTTTTCCATGTATCTGTACAGTTTTTTCAGCACCATTAATTGAAGGGACTGTCTTTTCCCCATCATATATCCTTTTAGATTAATTGACCAAATAAGTGTGAATTTATATCTGAGCTCTCTATTCTGTTCCACTTATTTTTGTGTCTGTTTTTGTGCCACTACCATGCTGTTTTGATTAGTATAGTTTGTAGTATATCCTGAAATGTGGGATTGTGGTTCCTCCAGGTTTGTTCTTCTTTCTCAGGATTGCTTTGGTTATTTGGGGTCTTTTGTGGTTCCATACAAATTTTAGTATTATTTCTTTTGGTTCTATGAAAAATGTTATTGGTGGTGTGATAGAGATTGCTTTGAGTAGTATAGACATTTTAACAGTATTACTTCTAGTCTGTGAGCACAGAATTTTTCCATTTCGTTGTGCCATTTTTAATTTCTTTCATACTTTTGAGTAGATCTTTCAGTTCCTTGTTTAAGTTTATTCCTAGCGTTTTTTTTTTTTTTATTCTAGGAAACTTTTTATCTCTCTTTCCATTCTGAATGACATCCATCCCAGGTAGAGTTGTTTTTTTTTTAATTTAATTTTATTTTTTCAGTGTTCCATGATTTATTTTTCATGTACCACACCCAGTGTTCCATGCAATACATGCCCTCCTCAATGGCCACCACCAGGCTCACCCAACTCCCTACCCTCTTCCCCTCCAAAACCCTCAATTTGTTTCTCAGAGTCCACAGTTTCTCATGTTTCATCTCCCCCTCCAATTTCTCCCAAATTCACCATTCCTTTCCTTCTCCCAGTGTCCTCCATATTTTTCCTTATGCTCCACAACTAAGTGAAACCACATGGTAATTGACTCTCTCTGCTTGACTTATTTCACTCAATATAATCTCTTCCAGTCCTGTCCATGTTGATACAAAGGTTGGGTATTCATCCTTTCTGATGTGTCATCCCCTGCTCCCATTCTCTTGCAGCTGACTTGTTTGTGCCTCCTTCTTCTTCTCTGTGCTGTCAGGAGGTGGCAAGTGGCTCCTGAACGGGGACCAGAAATGAAACAGAAGAAGCCCCAACATGTTTGTGTGTACGGCTGTGCCTTTTTCATGCTGGTGAGCTGTGGGTACTTATCGCAGGGTATGGGAAATATAAAGAGCACAAACGAATATCACCCTTACATATGTTTATTGAGAAGGTTCCTAAAGGCGGGAGGAGCAAAATTCAGCGAGGGCAAACTTTTGGAGCTTTTAAAAGTAATTAAAGAACATTGCTCCTGGTTCCCTACATTAGGGACTATAGATTTACAAACATGGGAAAAAGTAGAACATGAGTTAAAACTTTTGCATGCTAAATTAAAACCTATCCCAATTATTATGTGGTCTACTTGGACTCTTATTTGCTCTGTTTTGGAGCCTTTACAAACCCCTGATTCGAATAGCGATAATGAATGTTCAGGCGAAACTAAAAAGAAGGAACCTAAATATGCTATTCCGAGGGAAGAAGAAATTACTAAAGTCATTGTAAAGGAATATATAATGGAGGAATCTCCTCCCTCGCCTCCTCCAATAATAGAACAAAATGAGGGAACAAGTGCTACTGTGCCACACCAAGTGGCACCGCTGCCAACAACTCTGTCATCCTATGAGAAGGCGCCATTTAATGAAAAGAATAAAAAATCTATGCTATCAGCCATTCAAAAGGGCCTCCTTGAAACAAGGCAAGCAGGAGACCTAGATGCCTTACATTTTAATTTCCCAGTTACTATTAGAGAACATGTCACTCCAGGACATGATCCTAACCAACCTAATGGTATGTATGAGGCCATACATGAGCCATTTCCCTTCAAATTATTGAAGGAATTAAAACAAGCAGTACAAAAATATGGAGTTAGTTCTCCATTTACAACGGGAATCATTCAAGGCATTGCAGAAGGCAACAGACCTATTCTGACTGATTGGTCATTATTAGCAAAAACAGTTCTATCTTCAAGTGAGTTTTTGCAATTTAAAACACGGTGGCAAGATCATGCAGAAATAGCTGCTGCCCATAACAGAGCTAATAATGTTCCTATTTCCATGGAGCAGCCATGGGCCCAGGTGCAAGATCAGGTACAAATGAATGATCAAACTATTGAGCAGTTCCAGCATTGTTGTTTGAGAGCCGGGGAGAAAATCGAATCCCAAGGAGAGAATTCCTCTTCTTTTCAAGAGGTGGTATAGGGTCCAAAAGAACCCTATACTGATTTTATTGCAAGATTACAAGAAGCTATTAAAAGACAGATAAACAATCTTGAGGCTGCTGATATTATACTTCAGCTATTGGCTTATGAAAATGCCAATGCTGATTGTAAGAAAGCAATTGCACCCTTTAAAAGCAAGGGAACATTAACAGATTATATTAAACTATTCCAAGGAGTGGGAACAGAGACTTATAAAGCTGATTTGTTAGCCCAAGTGATGCTGCTCTGACCACAGAAAAATTTAAAGGACAATGTTTTAACTGTGGGCAGACAGGGCATACTAAAGCTCAATGTAGGCAAAAAGGAAAATTCCCTCCTCAAAAGGCAAAAATAATTCACCAGGTCTCTGTCTTAAATGTAAAAAAGGAAACCATTGGGCAAATCAATGTCATTCCAAATTTCACAAGGATGGATCTCCCCTTCAGGGAAACTTACTTCGGGGCAAGCCCTCAGCCCCGAAAAACAAGGGGGCCAATTCTCCTGTAACACCCAGCTTTCAGACAAATGTACCATATTAATTTTATTACATGTTACACCTGGCAGTGCTGGATTAGACATCCCCATTCCTAAAGATCATCTCTTAATACCTGCCAAGCTTCCCACTAAAATTCCAACTAATATTTTTGGCCTTTTACCAAAGGGAACCACTGGGTTACTTTTGGGGAAGATCTACCCTTATTTCAAAATGAGTACTAGTCCGCATTGGTGTTATTGATTCAGATTATACTGGTGAAATTACAGTGATGATAACTATTGTGGCTCCATACCGCTTTCAAAAAGGAGACTGCATTGCCCAGTTGCCTCTTTTACCCTATCTTCAGGGTCAATTTAAAAACAAACAAAGAAACTCTAATGGATTTGGAAGCACCGGAAAAACAGGGGCATATTTAACTGAAAAAATTTAACAAGATAAGCTAATTTGTCATATTAAAATACAAGGAAAAGAATTTTCAGGTATAATTGACACTGGAGCTGGCTGATGTCTCTCTCATAAGCTCATTACATTGGCCTAAAAAAATGGCCTTATAATTCATCTTCTGTTACTATTGTGGGATTAGGACAGGCTAGCAATGTGCATCAGAGCTCTAATATTCTTTTTTGATAGAAGGTCAAAAGGGCTATCTGCAGCGATATATTGTAGACTTGCCCATTAACCTTTGGGGGTGAGATTTACTAAGTCAATGGGGAGCCTCTCTATAACATTCATCTGTTATACCTTTCCCTAAGGAGGATTCCCAGATTTTTCACTGAGGGCCACCGCTCCTGAACCCATTAAGTTAAATTGGAAAAGTGACAAACCTATTTGGGTGGAGCAGTGACCCTTAACACAAGAGAAATTAATTGTTTTATAAGTCCTAGTTGAGGAACAGATAAGAAAAGAGCATATTGAAGAATCTCACAGTCCTTGGAATTCACGTGTCTTTGTTATTAAGAAAAAATCAGGAAGGTGGAGACTTTCAACAGACCTACATATGGTTAATTCTGTTATCCAACCCATGGGGTCTCTCCAACCAGGATTGGCCTTTGCCTAATCTAGTTCCACGCGAATGGCCAGTAATTATCATAGATTTACAGGACTGCTTTTATACTATACCACTTGCTAAGGAAGATTGTCCTCGTTTTTCTTTCACAATTCCCAGTGTGAATTTAAAAGAATCAGCCAAACGATGTCAATGGAAAATTTTGCTGCAGGGAATGTTAAATAGCCCTACTGTTAGGAATATGTGGCAAAAGTTATACAGCCAGTCAGAGATCAATTTCCACGAATTTATCTTATTCATTATATGGATGATATATTATGTGCAGCCTCTGATAACGTCCAATTGCAGGACACATTTAATATGCTTCAATTACAATGTGAAAAATACAAACTAATTTTAGCTCTGTAAAAATACAAACCACCGCACCTTTCACATATTTGGGGTTCATTATGGACAGGACCTCAATTAAGCCACAAAAAGTTCAAATCCGTAGAGATAAAATTATGACCTTAAATGATTTACAAAAATTATTAGGAGACATTAGTTGGATAAGACCTAAAATTGGAATTCCCACTTACGCTTTGCAGCATCTATTTGCCTCTTTGAAGGGAGATCCTAATTTAAACAGCCCTAGGACCCTATCAAAAGAGGGCTTAAAAGAATTACAATTTGTTGAAAACCAGATTCAATCAATGCAAACGGATAGAGTCCAGCCTGAGATACCATTAGATCTTCTTATTTTTCATACCCCACATATACCCACTGGATTAATTGTACAAAAAGAACTAATCATAGAATAGATTTTTCTTCCAAATAATACTGTTAAGACACTCGCTACCTATATAGACCATATTAGCAACATTATTCATTTAGGAAGAAAAAGAACTTGCCAAATACAAGGATATGATCCGAAGGTTATTGTTCTGCCTTTAAATAAAATGCAAATTGAAACTGCATTCCAGAATAATTTAAACTGGCAAATTGCCCTTAGTGGCTTTACTGGAAACACTTCGTCTTATTACCCCTTTCTACCTGTTGTTTCCTTTTTAAAATGTACTGCTTTTGTCCTTCCTAAAGTTACTTCTAAAAATCCAATAACAAATGTTCCTACTTACTTTTCTGATGGTTCTGTCAAAGGCAAAGCCCGTTATTATGGTCCTACCTCAAAAATCATATCTACTACAGTTCTTTCAGCACAGAAATCAGAATTAATGGCAGTTATTACATTATTTCAAGATGTTTCTTGTGCATTTAATCTGTTATCTGATTCTTTATATACAGTGTCTGTTTTACAGCATATTGAAACTGCTACTATTTCTACATCTGATGTCTCCTTTCATTTATTATTTCATCATTTACAATCCCTTATTCATCAACATTCTGCCTTTCTATACTACATACATCTGAAGTCACACCGTCCTCCTTGGCCACTAACAAAAGGTAATGAAGTAGCTCACTCTCTTGTTTTCTCAGCTTTTCAGATGCATCCGATTTTCACTCTCTTACATATGTAAACCAAAAAGGACTTAGACACAAATTATTACTAAAGAACAAGCAAATTCTATTGTCCACTCCTGCCCTTCTTGTGCTGCGATCAATCTGCCTAACAACCAGCAGGCGTTAACCCCCGAGGTTTAACAGCCAATGAAATATGGCAGATGGATGTCACTCACATCCCTTCATTTGGGAGACAGTCTTTTGTTCATGTCACTATGGATAAACATTCTCACTTTATATGGGCTGCAGCTCAAACAGGAGAAACTGCTGCACATGTTATTAGACATCTCCACTCTGCCTTTGCAGTCATGGGGATGCCCAAACTTATAAAAACTGATAGTGCACCCACTAATGTTTCCAATAAACTACAATCCTTTAATTTACGGAGTATTAAACATTCCACTGGCATCCCATATAATCCTCAAGGACAAGGAATTGTAGAGTGGGCTAATCAAATATTAAAATTACAGCTTCATAAACAAGAAAGGGGAATACAAGGTCCTCCTCAAGAAATATTAGCACAACTTTCATTTAGTCTTAATTTTTTGAATTGTGATGATAAAAAACACTGCAGCAGTAGAAAGACATTTTAGTAAACCAAAACAAAATGACTTATATCCTCCAACCTGGTGGAAAAATATTTCTAATCAATGGCTCCCTGGTAACTTAGTTACCTGGAGAAAAGTATATGCATGTGTATTACCGGACAAGGCTGGAAAGCCAATATGGGTGCCCTCTTGTTTCATAAAGGTTCCTCATGAGCAAAAGGAAAAGATTTGGATTCGAACCGGTCCCACAGATCATCAGCTTTGAGGGACTCACATTGCAGAGCACCTCAATCACCATACCTGGGATGGACCGAGCAAAGATCCCTACATGGGGTCAGATAAAGAAGCTGACCAAGAAAGCAGAAGAAGTTCTGGAGAATGAACCCACTGACCCCTAACAACATGGCGGTAACTATGATGGCCCTCATCACGCTATCTGTAAGTCTTCCAGGATGTTATGCACAAATAGATAACTTCGCATATTGGGCTTATATACCCAATCCTCCCCTGCTCCATCCAGTAGAATGGGGAGAAGATATAATACCAATTTATTTGAATGCTTCAAAATAGGTATCTGGAATTTTGGATCCTAGATTGCCACTACTGCCCCAAGAGCAGGGCACAAACATTAATCTTACCTTGGAATATCAAAATAGACCAATATGTATCAGCAATCATTCCAGCTGCCTTATCCCTGATGATCAAAGATGGTTGGTGGATTTTCCTACTAATGATAATCTGACTAAAGTTCAGTTACATTTACTCTCCACTAAAGGATTCCAAGCCAATGAATATAGGGGTCCTAGCAGCACCCCCTCTTCCCAAATGCAAACTGACACAGATGTGGTCTGATTAGGGAATTCTCCTTTTATGGGAGGATTGTCGAGCTTCTCATCCCAGTGTCATTATGAATGATTCCTATGGAATGGTATGGGACTGGTCCCCTAAGGGGAGGGAAGTCACCAATTGCACTGGGAGACCCTGCTCCTCTCATGAGAATCTAAAACGGCAAGTTTTTGATCATCATTTTACCACAAACTTAAACTTGGGCAGATGTGCCTCTGGTCTGGTATGGGCAAGGACTTTCGGTGCCATCCCCTTTTGCTGATTATCATAAAAGACAAAAGAATTTATGGAAGGTAACCACTGCTTTAAATTACATAAGAGTTTGGAATGGCTTTTACATTTTTCAGTCCAATAACTATGCATTTTCCTTTTTCCTAATGAAAGAATAATGGGTAAGAGCATGTGTTAGAGATCCCTATGTTTTTGTCATTGGAGAAATGGCTTTTGATCATAACATTAGAGAAATATACTGTCCCAAATGTAAAATGTTCACCTGTGTGAACAAGAATGTTTACACAGACAATTCTATTATTCTCATGGCTAGAAGAAAAATAGGTATCTGGCTACCAGTGAAACACCACCATGTTTGGGAAAGCTCTCCAGACATGCATGTACTTTTAAAAGTTTTGAAGGACTGGGTCCATAAAACAAAAAGATTTCTTGGGTTACTTACAGCAGCTATAGGAAATATAGGTATTATAATACCTATAGGAGTTATAGCCATTACTGCTACAGCTACCACTGCAGAAATAGCTTTGCATCAGACTGTACAAACTACACGATTTGTACAAAAGTGGCATGAAAATGCTGGCAAAGCTTGGAATCAACAAACAATCAAAGATCAAAAATTGGATGAAAGAATTTGATTTAGAATCAGCTATAATATATATAGGAGATGATCTTCGAAATGTAAAGCTTAAGCTTCACCATTTATGTGATTGGAATGTTTCTTCCTTCTGTGTTACTCCCTACACCTATAATGAATCAGAAATATCATGGAACAAGATTCGCCGTCATATTACCAGTCATTATGGAAATAATTTAACTTTAGATATTAAACAACTTCAAAATACTATTCAAGGCATTACTCACTCATCATTACAATCAGTTCCAGGAGAGAGTTTTGCACAAAGGATTAGTGATATTCTGTCTGATCTAAATCCTTTTACTTGGATTAAACAAACTGGCCTTGGCATTATAGGTGGAATGATTATTCTTTTTATTGCTATAATCTTTTTATGCTTAGTTCTCAGATGCACAAGAAAATCCTTCCAATGACTGATGGACTGAGAAGTTGCAAAATCAACTTTGCTGCTTCTGCACATACAAAAAGGGGGAAATGAAACCGTCCCTCAAAACAATGTACTACTTAAAATATAACTATGAGAAATTGTATTAGCCTGGCAAGCATGCTTAAATGTTACCTTAAGAAAAACATGCATTAGCAACAGGTCTCTGGGGGAGAGGATGATTTATGTCTTGGAAGCAGAGCAGCCAGGAATGCCTGGCACGCTCAGGATGGAACACCGCCTGTTTCATTTTTTGATGTTATCTCCCCTGCCTCTGAGACAGCCAACCGTTAATTAAGACTGTCTTCTTTTTTTTTTTTAATTTTTATTAACATATAATGTATTATTTGCCCCAGGGTACATGTCTGTGAATTGTCAGGCTTACACATTTCACAGGACTTAACATAGTACACACCCTCCCCAATGTCCACAGCCAAGCCACCCCATCCCAACCCCCCTGCCTCCCAGTCACCCTTAGTTCGTTTCATGAGTCTAGGAGTCTCTTATGGTTTGTCTCCCTCCCCATGCCTTCCTGTTTCATTTCTCTCCCCCACGTCCCCCCAAACTCCCACCTTGCCTCTCAAATTCTTCATATCAGAGAGATCATGTGATAATTGTCTTTCTCTGACTGACTTATTTTGCTTAGCATAATACCCTCCAGTTCCATCCATGTCATTGCAAATGGCCAGATTTCGTTTCTCTTGATGGCTGCATAGTATTCCATTATATATATATGCCATCTCTTCTTTGTCCATTCATCTCTTGATGGGCATCTAGGGTCTTTCCATAGTTTGGCTATTGTGGATATTGCTGCTATAAAC
>JAQQSY010005715.1:0-11492 GCA_028646535.1 Procyon lotor | reverse complement strand
GCCCCACATCGGGCTCTCTGCTCAGCGGGAAGCCTGCTTCCCCCTCTCTCTCTGCCTCTCTGCCTACTTGTGATCTCTCTCTCTGTCAAATAAATAAATTAAAAAAAAAAAAGGGATTAATTTGGGGAGAACTGCCATCTTAACAGTACAAAGTGTTCCAACCTATGAATACAGAACATCCCTATTTGTCTAGGTCTTCTTTAATTGCTCTCAACTGTACTTTAAAGTTCTGTGTTCATTTAAAAATAAATATTTTTGCTGGGTATAGAATCATAGGTTGACACGTTTGCTTCTTTGAGCAGTTTTACCATTTTCCATTATCTTCACCTTCCATCATTTCCCTTGTCACATGAATTGTCTTCTCATTGCTTTTTGGAAGCTGCACATCCTTTTTCCTCTAGCTGTTATTAAAACCTTCTCTTTAATTTTTGGTTTTCAGAAATTTTACTATCATATGCCTGAACATACCAAGTTTTACTATCACAGGTCTTGATGCATTTATCCTGCCACTGAGCCATAGGAACTCTTAAATCTATGTGTGGATTTCTGTTCTTAGCTTTGAAAAGCTCTCACAGATGATCCTTCAGATGCTGTTTCTGCCCCATTTTCTCTCTTGTCTCCTTTCTGGAACTATAAATACATACATGTTAATTTTTTCACTGTGTCTAATAGGAATCCTAATTTATTTTTTAATTTTCTGTCCACTTTTTTCTCTCCATACTTCAGCCTAGTTATTTTCTACTGACCTAGTTTCCAGTCCACTAATCCTCTCTTCAGTTTTCTGTGGTTGCTATGAAACCTATCAGGTTTTAATTTAAACCACTGTATGTTTTATTTCTACTCTAGGGTCAGATCATCTTAATACAATCTGGGATTGATTTGATTACAACCGAGTTTCCATCTTGTGAGGGCTGGCCTATTTCCATTTGTCCTTCCACCTAAGGGGTATAACCCTTCAGGGGCCCCAATTAAATACCTAGAATATTGAACAGAGCCCTCCTCTTTATTGAGCTCTAATTTCTAATTTTTGTTTTCTCTGACCTGGTGAGATTTTGGAACGTTTTCTTTAGTTTCTCTGCCCCTAGACAACTGCCTCCAATTGAAAGGTAGAGCTAAAATGCTTGAAATTCACATCTCAACAGACCTACCTCTCTGACTCACAGCCCGAGTCCTTACTGATTTTATGGCTCTACACTTTCAGATAAATTTGTATTTTACTCAAGGTTTTCTATTTGTTTTCAGCAAAAGAGGTGGTGTGATACAAGCAAGTGTGTCATAATCAGAATCAGAAGTTCCATGCAAATTACTCTGTATGTCAAATTTCTCAAAATATTCTATAGGATTTCGACTTGCATTTCATAGAATTTATAGATTAGAGAGAACTGACATATTTACAAATACGTGTACCTGTTTTTTAGGTCTTTATCATATACTCTAACAGAGTTTTAAATTTTCTTCCATGTAAATCTTGGCCATTATCTATCAGGTTAAATCCTAGCTACTTGATTGTTTTTTTTTTTTATTGCAAATGGTATCTTACAACATCATCTCTTCTAACTGATTATTTTGTGTCTAGAGGAATTCTGATTTTTGTAAAATGATCTTTTATTTGAGAAATACTAATCTTACTAATACATATATTTTGTCTATTGCCTCTATAGATTTTTATATGTAGGTGATCTATAAATATAGATTTATCTCTTTCCGTCCAATCCTATTAACTCATTTCTATTTATTTTCCTAGCATACTGACCAGGAACTCCAGTAACACAAAATGCTCTAACAGTGTTAACCATGTTTATCTTGTTCCTGATCTTAAATGACATGTATCTGAAGTTTTTCTGTTAAAAGTTTGCTTTAGGTTTTGGCATATATCTTTCATCAAATTAAAGACATTATTTTTATTATTTTTAGAGTTTTTTTAATAGATATGTATTAAACTTAATGCTTCTTCTGAAATTGAAATAATCATGAGCCATGACACAACAATTTTTTAATTTACCAATTTTTTTAAAGAACCCATATTTTGGTTTTGGTAATACTACTCCCTATTTAACAAATTTCCAGCCTTACTTTTATTATTTCTCTCCTTCTTGTTTACTTTGTGGTTCTTTTTCCAACTTCCTGAATTAAAATTTGGGTCATTAATTACTATATCAGTTTGCTAGGGCTGCCATAACAAGGTATCACAGATCAGGTAGCTTAACCAACAGAAATATATTTTCTCTTATAGTTCTGGAGACTTAGAAGTCCAAGATCAAGGTGACAGGGTTGGTTACTTCTGAGTGTCATGAAGAAAGGATCTATTCCAGGCCTCTCTTCTTGGCTTGATATGCCCATCTTCTCCTTGTGTCCTCAAATCATCTTCCTTCTGCCCATAACTGTGTCCAAATTTCCCCTTCTTACAAAAAAAACCCTTGATACTACAGTAGGGCCCACACTAATGACCTCATTTTAACTAAGTTATCTCTACGAAGACTCTATGTCCAAATCGGGTCATATTCTGAGGTACTTAGAGGTTACAACTTTAACACACAAATATATTTGAGGACTTGAGGATAGAGCCACAATTCAGCCTACAGCACTTATCAAAGTTTCTTTTTTCCTGCTAAATTAATTATGTTATAAATCTCTAACTATCTCACAAATTTTGAAATGCAGCACTTTATTTTTTTTTGAAATGCAGCACTTTAATTCCTATCTAATTATTTTATAATTTCTCCTGTGACCTATACTTTCAAGTGTACAAACATACAGGTCATTTTTAGCTGATATTAATTCCTTTTCTTAAAAAGATCTTATTTATTTGAGAGAGAGAGAGAGTGAGCAGGAGGAGGGGCAGAGGGAGAGCGAGAATCTCAAGCAGACTCCCTGCTGAGCATGAATGGAGCCTGACACAAGCTTGATCTTATGACCCTGAGATCATAACCTGAGCTGAAACCAAGAGTCAGATGCTTAACCCACTGAGCCACCCAGGCACCCCAATTTCTAATTGTATTTTATTAAGATCAGAGATACTGGTCTGCATAATAATGATTTTTGGAAGTTACTGAGGCACCCCTTCTGGCCTAGAACAAGGTAAATTTTTTTAAAAGATTTTATTTATTTATTTGAGAGAGAAAGAACACAAGTGGGGGAGAGGGAGAAGCAGGCTCCCTGCTGCGCAGGAAAACTGACCCAGGGCTAGATTCTGGGACCCTGGGATCATGACCTGAGCCAAAAGCAGCCGTTTAACTGACGGAGCCACTCAGGTGCCCCAAGAACAAGGTAAATTCTAAGAATGTGCTAGAAAAGAACGTGTATTCTCTACTGGATATAGAATTCTTTACTTATCTATTAGGTTAATGGTAATCATGTCATTAAAATATTTTACATCTTATCCCAGTGGCAACAATGGTGGACTGGGTTTACAGGAAGCAGGTACTAGGACTGGACACGGCAACTGTAGGCTCGGGGTCTCCACAGCTTTAGTAAATTCAGGATCCAGATCCCAAAGTGTGATGGGCTATAGCCATCCTTTAATGCCTGGTGGTGCTGTTTACTAAAGGAGACCTCATTTTGCACCCATGCAGATGAACTGTTCAGTCTCCATATGGGGACATCAGCAAAATGGACTGCTTTGAACCTTTCCTAGATAGACCAAGGCTGCCTCAGAGAGTACAGTTTGCTAAGAAAATGAGTCTGCCTAAAAAACTCTGATATCCAGAAATAGTGACCTAACTGTCTAAACATTCAAAAGACATCATCAACAGAATTCTTATGTTTCTTCCTGGTAGTTTGGGCCACAAGCTCTGACCAGCTCTACATTCACACCCATGCAGATGCCAGTGGGGAGATCAGGGCCTGCTGAAGACTGCTCCTCTATTGCGTAGTAGGGGATGACTGTATGGGGGCCTTCCCTCTAGAGCCTGGATTTTCTGGACCAAGCAAGGCCTGTCTCGGATGGCCTCATTATGATTCCCATGTAGGCTGCAGCTCCTACTCTATCCCTCAACGTGAGTACTATTTCAATGCCTCTCAGCTACCAGGAGATGGAGGTGGAGAGACCCTCCCAAGTGCAGTGAGGTCTGTAAGTCAGGCTATCCTCAGTCCTACAGGTGTTAAGAAGCTACCACTTCAGTTTCCAGCTTCCTTCCAAAACAACGTTCCAACTGGTGCTTACAAGCAGGGCTCAGCAGAGGGAGCCTTCCCTGTGTCGGCCGACTCCAACTCTTAAGTTCATATCAACAGCAAAATAAAGGGAGGCCATACCACCCACCTCCTGGGCTGGACCATGAAGAATGCCATCCCCCACTGGCTGGCTGTCACTCCTAGAAAACGGACTGGGATGACAATCGCTTCTTCAAATTCTCAGAGGCCACAATGGATTCAGAGATTGTGGTCAGAATCTCCGGTACTGATCAGCACCACAAAAATGTTGTGGCCTACTGCAGCCTAGTTTGTTTTTTACAAGGCTGGCTGGGTTAAGGCGAGGATGGTGACGGGAACTCCTTTTATTCTTTGAGTTCGGATAAAACTGAAGAGCTCAGATGGTGGCTGGTGTGCGGTGGGGCCCAAAACAAGACCAGGCCACACCTTATGTATACTATTTAAGGTTAAAAAGAGCTCTTACACAGGAAAAACTCCCAGCCCTGGCTACATGCGGCCTCTTCAGTGGACTGATCCTTATTGCTGACAGGACAGTGAGCCCTTTCAATTTCCTAATAAGGACTTGTGCGTAGACTAGTGCCTGCTGCTCCAACTCCTGCTATAACCAACCTCCAAACTCTCCCTCCGGGAACATCTCCACTGAGCAAAACTTGAGTGAGAACCTGAAGGGTCTGACTTCGGGTTTTTCCAAAGGAATGGAAAATGAAATTCCCAAAATGACATAAATTCCTACGTGTATCTAGTACCTCCTACCCAGTAGTTATTTTCTAGATTTGGAATACGAGGAGAGATGATAGACCTTTAAATGAAGAAAGCCACTTTGTCCAGGGTTCCCTTAACCTGTTGAACCTTCCACTGTGGCACACCCTCTCTGTTCTTCTCTGTGGCATGACTTTTTTTTTTTAACAGAAGTTCTATTTGCAGTGAACCTGATCATGTGAATGAACAATTCCAATGCTGGCTAGAACTGCTGTGCTAGTTGCAGAACATAAATCCCTACAGAATAGCTTAAACAAAAGTAAGTGTGTCCCTACTAGATAGCAATTTGACTGCCTCTAATCCCTTCGTGAAACTAGTTTAGGAGAAGCCAGTTGTTTCCATTTTTAAAAATCACTGCTTTAGTCTACCAATCATTTTAACACAGAATGGAATAAATACGCCATTAAAAAGTCCCACCTACGGGGCACCTGGGTGGCTCAGTGGGTTAAAGCCTCTGCCTTCGGCTCAGGTCATGATCCCAGGGTCTTGGGATCGAGCCCCACATTGGGCTCTCTGCTCAGCGGGGAGCCTACTTCCCCCCCTCTCTGCCTGCCTCTCTGCCTACTTGTGATCTCTCTCTCTCTTTCTGTCAAATAAATAAATAAATAAATCTTTAAAAAAAAAAATCTACTGTTTAAAAAAAAAGTAAATGACTAATTAAAGAAAATATCAAAGAGAAAGTTAGTTTTTTTATATGAATGATAATGAAAATATAACATCAAAATCTGTGGGGTACACCTAACCCTGCTCAGAGGGAAATTTATAGTTTTAATGTTTAAATTGGAATGGAAGAGAATCAAAGATCTAAGTTTAAGTTTCTACCTTGAGAGGGTAGAAAAAAGAGCAAATCAAATCCAAAGAAAGTATTAGAAAAGAAACAACAAAGAAAAAAAATTTTATGTTAAAAAGTGACAAATATAAGGGCACCTCAGGGGGCTCAGTCAGTTAAGCATCTGATTCTTGGTTTTTGGCTTAGGTCATGATCTCAGGATTGTGAGATCGCGCCCCGCATTGGGCTCCACACTCAGCCCAGAGTCTACTTGAGAATCTCTCCCTTTCCCTCTCTCTCTTCACCCTCCTCTGTCCCTCTCCTCACTCACATGCACTATCTCTAAAATAAATAAAATCTTTTTTTCTAAGTGATGAAAATACAGACAATCCACAAACCTAAAGTAACGTTGTTCAAAATTATTAATATTGAACACCCTCTACCATGACTAACAAAGAATGAAAGGAATATGAGTTTCAGCAATGAAAGATGAGGTATTACCTCATATTCCACAGATGTAAAAAAATAAAGGGATATTATGAGCAACTTTACATTTGAAAACCTAGATGAAATAAACAAATTCCATGAAAAATAAAATTTACTGAGGCTGCCACAATATAAAATAGAAAATCTGAATAGTTCTGTAACCATCAAGAAACTAAATTAGTAGGATTATATGCCCCACAAAAAACACCAAGTCCAGAACGTTTTACTGGTAAATTCTATCCAACACTTAAGGAAAAAAAAAAATACCAAATATACACAAAATATTTCAAAAAAAAAAGAAAAGGCAAACCCTCCGCCAATTCATTTTCTAAGTCCAGCATAAAACTAATGTCAAAAATTGACATCAACATTATAAAAAAGAAATCACAGATCCACATTCTCCATTGATTATAGATATGAAAATAGCTAAGAAAATACAAAGGAGGGCGCCTGGGTGGCTCAGTGGGTTAGAGCCTCTGCCTTCGGCTCAGGTCATGATCTCAGGGTCCTGGGATCAAGCCCCACATGGGGCTTTCTGCTCAGCAGGAAGCCTGCTTCCCCCTCTCTCTGCCTGCCTCTCTGCCTACTTGTGATCTTTGTTAAATAAACAAAATCTTTAAAAAAAAAAAAAGAAAGAAAGAAAATACAAAGGAACTACTGAATAGAGCAATATCTCAAAAGGACCGTAAGTCATGACCAATTGGAATTAATCCCAGAGATTAGTTTAACATTTGAAAATCAATCATTTACCAAAGGCATAATCCATGAAAGAAATAATTGGCAAGCTCAACTTCACCAAAATTAAAATCTTCTGCTCTATGACAGACACTGTCACAAGAATGAGAAGACAAACCTGCAGAGGAAATATTTACAAAAGACACATCTGATAAAGAACTGTTATCGAAAACAAAGAACTCTTAAAAAAAAAACCAACATTAAGAAAATCACCCCATTAAAAAAATGGGCCAAAGATCCTAACAGACATCTCACCCAAGAAGATACACAGATGGCAAAAAAGCATATCAAAAGATGCTCAACAACACCTAGGGAACTGCAAGTTAAAACAACCATGAGATACAACTATACACCTATTAGAATGGCCCAAGTTTAAAACACTGAAAACTCCAAAGGCTGATAAGGATGTGGAGCAACTCTCACTTATTGCTGGTAAAATGCAAAATGGTACCAGCCACGTTGTAAGACATTTTGGCAGTTTTCCACAAAACTTTAACAGTACTCTTATTATTCCATCCAGCGATCATGCTCCTTGGTATCTGCCCAAAGGAAGAAAAAATTTACGTCCACCCAACAACCTGCACGTGGGTACTAATGGCAGGTTAATTCATAATTGCCAAAAGTTGGAAGCAACCAAGATGTCTTTCAGCAGGTAAATGGGTAAATAAAACCAGTGGCATGTTTGGACGATGGTATAGTATTCAACACTAAAAAGAAATGAGCTATCAAAAGCCATGAAAAGACATAAGAGAAACGTAAATGAACATTGCTAGATGGAAGAAGCCAATCTGAAAAGGCTACGTCCTATATGATTCCAACTATAGCACATTCTGGAAAAGGCAAAACCATGAAGGCAGTAAAAAACTGACTTACAGCCAGAGGACAAAGGAAGGGTGGGATGATAAACAGAGCACAGAGGATTTTTAAGGCAGTTAAACAATTCTGTGTGATATTATAAGGTATAATGGTATAATATACCATTACACATTGGTTCAAACCCATACAATGTGAACCACCAAGAGTGACCCCCAGTGTAAACTATGGACTTTGGCTGATAACGCTGTGTCCGTGCAGACTCACAGACTATAGCAAATGCATCACTAGAGTGCAGGATGTCAATAGCGGAAGAGGCTGAGCACAAGTCGCGGACAGGGCGATATGGGAACTCCCTGTACTTTCCATTCAATTTTGCTATGAACATAAAAATGCTCTAAAAAATAAAATCTATTTTTAAAAAGTCAAAGTGACTCACGGTATTACCAGAATAAAAGGGCTAATCTATCTGATTATTTCAATAAATGCCCAAAAAGCATATGACAAAATTGAGCACCCATTAGTGATGAAATTTTTTGAATATACATTATATATTTTAAAATTATATAAAATTATAATTTTTATTATATAATTTTTTTTTTATTCTCAGCAAACTAGTTATAGAAGACAGTATCTTCAAAAGGATAAAAGGCACCTAAAGACACCTACAATTGACACCATATTTAATAGTGAAACACTGAATCCTTTCTTCCAATGCTCAGGGATAAGGTAAGGATGCCTATCCCCCTGACACCTACTCAATATTGTACTACAAGTCCAAAGTAAGATAAAGAAATAGAAGGTATAAAGTCTGTAAAGTAAAAAGGAAATTGTCCCTATTCTCAGATGATACAATCATTTACAAAGAAAATCTAAGAAAGCAACAACTAAAATAACAAAAAAAAGATTTAAAAATAATAAGTGAATTTAGGAAATAATGTCACATACAAAAACCAGTGGTTTATCTACATATTAGCAGCATTCTATCTGAACATAAAAATTTTTAGTATCATCTACCATAGCACCAAAAACATAATATAATTAGGAATATATTTAATTTAAAAAATGAACAAAACCTATACACTAAAACTATAAAACATTCTTGAGAAAAATTAAAATATATCCTAAAAAACAAAGAGAGGGGCACCTTGGTGGCTCAGTCAGTTGTACATCTGAATCCTGACTTTGGCTAAGGTCATGATCTCAGGGTCATGAGATGAGGCCCCACATCAGGCTCTGTACTGAGTGTGGAACCTGCTTAAGATGCTCTCTCCTGGGACACCTGGGTGGCTCAGTCTTAAATCATCTGCCTTCAGCTCAGGTCATGATCCCAGGGTCCTGGGATTAGGCCTGCATAGGGCTCCCTGCTCAGCAGGGGAGTCTGCTACTCCCTGTCCCACTCCCCCTGCTTGTGTTCCCTCTCTCGCTCTGTCTCTCTCTCTGTCAAATAAATAAATAAATATTCTCTCTCTCCCTCTATTCTCTCTCTCTCTGCCCCTCTGTACATCCACACACCCCTAGCTCACACATGTCTCTTTCCAAAAAAAAAAAAAGAGAGAGAGAAATAACATTGTTTATGGACTAACTAGTAGACCGAACATTGTTAATATGTCAGTCCTACCAAACCTGATCTATAATTGAATGCAAACTCATTTTCAAAACCAGTAGGCTTTTATGGAAGCTGACATTGATGCTAAAATTTATGCAATAATGCAACAGTTCTAGAAGAGTTAAAATGATTTTGAAAAAGAACCCAGTAAAAGGACTTAAACTCAGACTTCATTACATGGTCTCAACTTTACACTATAAAGCTACAGGAATCAAAAATCAAGATAGTGTGGAACTGCCACAGGGATAGACAAAGAGACCAATGAAAGAAAAAGGGCAGAAAAAAATCAAGACTTATTTGGTTAACTGATTTTTTTGACAAAGGTGCGGAAATAATTCAATAGATGGCACAACAGCCTTTCCAAAAAATGGTGTTAAAACAACTGAAAAACCACTGGGAAATAAATGAACCTCAATGCCTATCTGACATCATACATGAATTAATTTGAAATGGATCGCCAATCTAAACAAAAAAGATAAAACTATAAAGCTTTAATGGGAAAAGCATAAATACCTTTGTGACCTGGCAATGAACAAGAATTTCTTTGAACATAAAAAAAAATAACAAAAGTAAGAGAAAAAATTTTCAATTATATCATCAAAATTTAAAACTTCTGCTCATAAGGAAACATTTTTTTTTTAAGATTTTATTTATTTATTTGACAGAGAGAAAGAGAGAGAGCACAAGTAGGCAGAGCGGCAGGCAGAGGGAAAAGGAGAAGTAAGCACCCCACCAAGCAGAGAACTTGACATGGGGCTCGATCCCAAGACCCTGGGATCATGACCTGAGCCAAAGGCAGATGCTTAACTGACTGAGCCACCCAGGCACCACGTAACCTAATTTTAAAAAAATTATTATTGAAGTATAATTGACATACAGTTTCTGTTAGTTTCAGGTGTACTACATACAAACTGACAACTGTGTACATTACTCAATGCCCACCATAAGTGTAGTCACCATAATACCATATGTTATTACAGTATTACTGACTATTCCTTATGCTGTGCTTTTCATTTCTGTGACTTGTTTATTTTATAACTGGAATTCTGTACCTCTTAATCCCCTTTATCCATTTCACCTATTCCCCAACCAATTTCCCCTCCAGCAACCACCAGTTTGTTCTCTTTATTTAAGAGTCTGGTTTTTTCTTTTGTCTTTTGTTCATTTGTTTTGTTTTTTAGATTTCACAGATAAGTGAAATTAATTTTTTTTACTGGTTTTTTATTAACATATAATGTATTATTTGCCCCAGGGTACATGTCTGTGAATTGTCAGGCTTACACATTTCACAACACTTACCATAGCACATACCATCCCCAATGTCCATAACCCAGCCACCCTATCCCTATCCCCCTACCTCCCAGCCACCCTTAGTTCGTTTCGTGAGTTTAGGAGTCTCTTATGGTTTGTCTCCCTCCCCATCCCTTCCTGTTTTCATTTCTCTCCCCCACCCTCCCCACAACTCCCAGCTCTGCCTCTCAAATTCTTCATATCAGAGAGATCATGTGATAATTGTCTTTCTCTGACTGACTTATTTCGCTTAATACCCTCCAGTTCCAACCATGTCATTGCAAATGGCAAGATTTCGTTTCTCTTGATGGCTGCATAGTATTCCATTGTATATATAGACCACATCTTCTTTATCCATTCATCTATTGATGGACATCTAGGTTCTTTCCATAGTTTGGCTAGCATTTGACAACAAATCCTTTGACAACAGCATCCTTTCTTGATCAAAACTCTTTATAGTGTAGGCATAGAGGGTCCATTCATCAACATTATCAAGGCCATCTATGAAAAACCCACAGCGAATATCATTCTGAGATGAGATTCTCATCTCAGATGAGATCACCTTAGAGAATCAGAAAGGCTGAGAGCTTTTCCCCTGAGATCAGGAACACAGCAGGGATGCCCACTATCTCCACTGCTATTCAATACAGTACTAGAAGTCCTAGCCTCAGCAATCAGAGAACAAAAAGAAAAAAAGGACATCCAAATTGGCAAAGAAGAAGTCAAACTCTCACTCTTTGCGGATGATAGGATACTTTATGTGGAAAACCCAAAACACTCCACTCCAAGATTGCTTGAACTCATACAGGAATTCAGTCAAGTGTCAGGATATAAAATTAATGCACAGAAATCAGTTGCATTTCTATACACCAACAGCAAAAC
>JAQQSY010005714.1:0-11493 GCA_028646535.1 Procyon lotor | reverse complement strand
AAAAAAAAAAAGCCTAGAAGCCATATTTCATAAAATATACAAATAGGAAAGTCAGTTTTTGGTTAAAGTTCTTGTTTTGTTTTTTGTTTGTTTACAAAATTGAAATAATTAATAAATTACTTTGAAACTAATTCCTTTTTTCATATTTTCACTTCGAGGCTACATTGCTTTTTTCTTATCCCATCTCTTCTCTCTTCTTCTCCCTCTCCAGGCTTCACAAGTAAGTAGCTTTGTCCTCACTGAGATCTCTAGAATAATAGTTTACACACATTCAAAATTTTTATTGATTTTATGACCTACATTGCTTTCAGAGAATTGAACAAAATGACATCTCATATTCAACATGCAAGAATAAGTAAAACAATTCAATATCAATCCAACATTATATTTTGCAATATCCAATCAGTTCAGCTACTCCAATCACCATAAAAATTTAAATCTCATAATTAGAAGTTAAAATTATCCTAAGGAAAGACTTCAAAGCTAGCTCTGGGTGCTTGCCCACAGATGCTTAATGTAGTCATTTTAACCTATGTTGGTGAAGTTTTGAATCAGTGCTTAATTATCATTTGCACTGAGTCAGAGAATGTTAACATCCTGGCAATAGAAAATATTATAAAAAACGCCTTCACCAAAGTTCTGCATCATTACACTAAATATGGTAAACATCAACAACACATAAAATTTAAAGTCAAAATGCAATACATCATGTTATAGGACAATTAATATATGTGCATGTCCAAAAACTTGTTAATCAAGAAAGATGAATCATGCAGTACAAAACAAACAAATAAGTTAATAGTGTTTGATATATCAAGTTCAATCTTCAGCCTTTCAAGGTGGTATTACTCTTAAAAGATTTCTCCATGTGGACTTTTGTGTACAATTTTAGAGTCACCCCTAAATAACAACTTATGATGTCTATGTTGCATAATGTAATCTTCAAAGTCTCGCGGATTTAGCAGTGTTTCATAAACAATCCATGCATCATTTAAAAAAAAAAGACTTTGTCAATGAAAGCTAAAAGAAGGTTGATAAGACACTGGGGTGTTCTCATGGCATCTTGATGGCACAAGTAACAGGAAAGATATAAATTAGACACTACTTTTCCTAGAAGACCCAGAAAAAAAATTACCAAAGAAAGTGTTTCTGGCAATTAAAAGAAAATTACAAAGACCTTATTTAGCACCTTTGGAAGTATTCTCCCTCGGTTTTCAACTTTCCCAGATTCCTTCAAACATTTAAGTGGTTTCAGCAATGCCACTTGTGAGGTCATGCTCTGGAATACTGTTATGTGTTAAGGCTACAAAACAGGAAATATGAACCAACCAGATGAAAAACTAAAGCAAAGGAATCTAGGCTGTATTCTTATCCAAGATTCTATTGCCTTTTCCCAACAGTCCTTAGTTAGATCTACAACATAGTGACATTCTAACACTAATGGGCATCCAATGGAAACATGTAAAACCTAAACCTAAAAAGGGTGTTTTCCAGACCAATAATAATCAAGGCCAATGATCACTTTCCCAAGCTGATTTGGCTTCCTCTTTTGCTCTCAAATCATGTTTTTCTGAAATATCAACTAAATGGCAGCCTTTGAGTACCAAGTGTAATGGTAGCTTCACAAGTTTAGGGAGGAGGGAATAAATATAACCTCGATTTTTTAAAAAAATCATTTTGCTGCTCTCTATATTTCTTAAATAATTATTAATCAAATCTCTAACGCTAATAAACATTGACCCACAAAATGAATGCCTTGTACATTCATCAAAGAAAGTTTTGCTATCTAAACAAAAACTGAAAAAAAGAAGGCCTAATCAGATAACCATGTTTTAGGTTTTCACAATGCCAAGTATGTGGACAAAACTGATCATTGTATCTTATTTCTTAGGTTCAGCTTTTTTCCACATTTGATTTTGTCTGGACTTAAGCAGTAACTGTTTAGCTAAAAGCATTTGTAAAAACAGTGACATATTATGATTTTCTCTAGAACTTGGCTTCCCTTGACACCTGTCAAATCTGTGGGTTGGTGCTGCATTAACCACTCTTTTCTCAATTGACATTTGATGCTTAGGACTAATAACAATTTCATTACTCCTTAACCAAACTAATAAACACACTCAAACATACACAAATATAACACATGCACGTACACACAAATAATCCAACTATTCATAAAGGTTATTGTAAGGCCTTGTGATATTTTTAACTGAGATTCTCAAGCTGACTTCACTTCATGTGGTGCTTTCACTAACTGCACATTCACTGCCAATAATTTGTATCATCCAAAACATAGAAAGCATGAGTTGTAAAATATTGTAAACATCCTAAAATGTTTTCATTGTATGACAGCAAGGTAGGGATGACTGTGTCATTCAAAGAAAATCAAATGAAATGTCTTAATTTACAATATCAATGCAATTTTCACATGTTCTTTGGCCACTTTAATTCAACAAAGATCACTGGTTATTCTACCTTCCCATTTCCTCCTCATTATATGCACGCTTTCTTATCTTTTGCATGACATGGAAAACAAAGCACAACATTAGCATTTATACTATCATTTGCATATAAACCATTGGGTCACACAGTTTCTAAGTTAATCATTATACTAGATATTTTCTGCATCTCTGTTTTACTTACGCACACAGGGAAGCAAAACTATAAAATTCTATACTTCCCTATTTGCATAACATTTTATTACCTGGAGAGTGAGAAATACATAACATAACATAACATAACATTGTTATTAATGCTGTGGAATAAAACAGTTGAGGTGGGTTTTTCTTTGAGGGGGTGGGTTTTTTTATTTTTTAAATAAACCTGAGCTTTAAAATGCCTAGGTCTAGAAAATCATGCAGACAAAATCAGTTGGTACAAAAAACAGTAGAACAGGGAGAAGCAGATTTAAAGTACAACTTTTTTCTTCCATAGGACTTTTTTCATGGCATCTTTAACATCCTTATTTCTTAGAGAGTAGATTAAAGGGTTCAGCATAGGTGTGAACAAAATGTAACATACTGAAGCCACTTTACGAAGTTCAGGGTTACTTGGAGGTGTGAGATAGACAAAGGAGACAGTCCCATAGAGCAAACTTACAACCCCCAGATGGGAGCTGCAAGTGGAGAAGGCTTTCTTCCTCCCCTCACTGGAGCGGATTTTTAAGACTGCAGACACAATATACATATAAGATACCACAATAACAACTATTGTGGGCAGAATAATGAGCACAGCTAGACTAAATGACACCATCTTATTCATAAAGATATTGGAACAGGAGATCTTCTCAATTGGGTTTGAGTCACAGTAGAAGTGATCGATGACTCGGGAAGCACAGAAAGACATTGAGAAGGTTACACTGATTTGAAGGATGGAACTGACCCAGCCACAGAGATAGGAACCAGCCACCAACTGGATACAGAGGCTTCTCGACATGCGGATCGTGTAGAGGAGTGGGTTGCAGATGGCGATGAAGCGGTCATAGGCCATGGCTGCCAGGACAAAAGCCTCTGTGACCATGAAGAGAGCATAGAGGAATAGCTGAGTCACACAACCTGCAAAGGATATGGTCTTTTTCTGAGACAAGATGTTGACCATGGCTTTGGGCACAATAACAGTGGAGTAGGAGAGGTCAATTATGGAGAGATTGCCTAGGAAGAAATACATTGGTGTGTTCAGCCGGGGATCGGTCACAATGATGCCAATCATGCTAAGGTTCCCCAGAAGAACCATCCCATAAACAATCAGGAATAGTAGGAAGAGGAGACTGTGGAGCTCTGGACGGACCCTGATGCCTACAAGAATGAAGTCAGTCACTTCTGAGTGGTTGTCTCCTCCCTTGTCACCCATGGTAAATTTCTGCTTAAAAGTATAACAGAAAGTCAAGAGGTAAAGTTTCCACTATTTCTCTACTATCACATATAATACTTTACATTTAAAAAGACCTTATAGTTGACAGAATACTTTCAAGTTAAGTCCCATTAAGTTTACACACGTGAGAAAATTCAAGATGAGAGATATTTGACGTGCCTAAGGGAACACAGCTGTTTAAGGTAACACAACTGGTTAAGGTTCAAACTGGAATTTGAACTCAAGGTGAAATACTTCATATTCAAGTGTGCTGTGAATTTCAACACAACAAAGTCTGATACGTCCTTATATCTTTCAGTCTCGTCATACAGATGGTTTGCAAGATGTCATTTGTGATTTCAAAATACTAAAGTCTAAGTCTTCACACTAAGAAGAAGACATTTAAATTTAATTTGAGTTATCATTTGATTTATCATTTTATATTCATTTTTATAATAATACTTTGCTTCAACACAGTAAAAGTGATTAATCTACCAAAAGGAAGATACAAGTTCTTTTCAAGATAATATGAACTTTGCATCAAAAAGAGCTCTTACAACTGCAAGTAAGTTACTAAGGAGTTAACTGTCTTATTTGAGATCTTTAAAAATAAAAGCAGACTTCAACTTCTGGAAGAAGTCTAATTTTATTTAAATGCAAAACTAAAACATGATTGGTGCCTTTATAAATTTTATCCTGTAAAGTATGTTGATACTGTATTTCTCTGTATAAATCTGTCAAGAAATCCATGTCATCTCCAACTTCTAAACTTGAGAAAAAATTAGAAACTCCAAAGTGAAGAATAAATCAAAATGTAAAAAGAATATATTAGATTAAAGAGCAAGTTTTATTAAACTCTTAACCTGATGGTCAAAGCTCAGTAATTTTAAAAATAAATTTTGAGGGGCACCTGGGTGACTCAGTGGGTTAAAGCCTCTGCCTTCAGCTCAGGTCATGATCCCAGGATCCTGGGATCAAGCCCCACATGGGGTTCTCTGCTCAGCAGGGATCCTGCTTCCCCCTTTCTCTCTGTTTGTGTCTCTGCCTACTTGTGATCTCTCTGTCAAATAAATAAATAAATCTTTAAAAATAATAATAAATAAATAAATAAATAAATTTTTATTTTCTAGAAGTATCTAAATTAACCTATTTGGTTTTGGATTACCTGCTAAGCAACTAAGGCAACACTGATATTAATATTGGCAACAACAAATATTAATTTGAAATATTTTTGTATTTTCCTATGAAATAACACATTCAGTGTCAGTTAAGGATGACCTCACACATCTTTTCTTCTTTGGTGGCATTCAAACCAAGTGTCATTTATGCTTTCAAGGAGAAGAATGGATAATAAAAATCAGCAAATGATCCACAAAATGTCTTAACTGAACTTAAAATGAGTGATACAGTAGCAATCAAAATTAGAGTACTCAGAGTTTCTCCTTGACTCTCTATCCTCCCTCAATTGTAAGAGGTTTACTTTTTTGTTTTTTGACTGTCTACAAAAATCCCTCAGATCCCAAAACCTTAATGACTTTCTTTTTTTTTTTTTTAAAGATTTTATTTATTTATTTGACAGAGAGAGAGATCACAAGTAGGCAGAGAGGCAGGCAGAGAGAGAGGGGGAAGCAGGCTCCCCGCTGAGCAGAGAGCCCGACGCGGGGCTCGATCCCAGGACCTGGAGATCATGACCCGAGCTGAAGGCAGAGGCTCCAACCCACGGAGCCACCCAGGCGCCCCTTAATGACTTTCTTTGCTTCTTTCATTTGTTGCCTCTCCAAACAACTCTGTCAAAGACATGAAATTAATTCATATAGATTCAAATTAAGGGGAACAAATGACTAATGAAATATAGTACTATTCTCAGTCTTCACTCTACCGCCCCCACATATGGAAATCCATTCAAGTAATTGTATGGTAATTTGGTTTTATTAGGAGGTGGAGGGATGAATTAGGTTTGCAGTTTAACACACATGAGGATGCTGATATTTTACTCTAGAACTAATAGAACAAAGCTTTTTTTAGGCATAAAGCTGAACAGAGCAGTTTCAAGCACCAGTCATCATTTGCTGGTTTGGAATGGGTTAAAAGAGGACAGTTAAAGAAAATAGGAAGCCCTTTTAAGACATGCTAAACTTTTTTCACTTAACTCTTCTTTCTGCAAAGAGGCACAAGCTTTGTAGTTCTTGTCCTTTGGTCTTATTTAAAAAGGAGGAGGAGGAGAAAAAATCTTAAGTTCTTATACCAAATCATGTCATTTTTTTTGATACTATATCAATGAAAACAACATATCAATATTTCAAGGATGTACATTTTTCATCTGTCTGATTATCCATTAATGTGTTTATTCAATATTTTTGAGTACCTGTCCTGGGCCAATCATTGTGCCTGGCACTGAATATGAAGACAAAAAAGAACTGAAAGCAATACTAGCTTGTGACATGATAGGATCCTGGGTAGAAATATTTATTATAACACTGTAAGTACATATATTTAATGCATCACTAAATGTTCAGTATTAAGCAAATAAATTCACTGCTAGCCTTTTAAAGAACATGGTTTTTTAAACTGTGGATAATAAAACTTTTAGCTCTGAGGTTCTATGACCATAGCAACCTTAGTATAGGCAGGCTTTTGAGAGCAATCCTGACATTAAATGTTTCATATTATATTTTGACCATATTGTGTCACAATTTTTGGTTCAGAAAATGTTGTCAGTGTACCTGTAAGAAAAAGGTGATGGATCTAACCTGGAGTAATAAACTACAGTAAAATAATGTTTATCACTTTTATACAAAATTATAGACTCTGGATGATGAAAGATTCCCCTCTATTCATAAATGAATGATAAATAGCCAATATTCGGTATAAAATAATCAAAACAGCAATGATGGAGGATTTTTATGATTGTGAAGTTTTCTAAGGAATGGAAAAGAGAGATAAACAGAGATAATAGAATATACATCACTAAGACTATGTTTTAAACCTCAGTTATCATATTCCCAGTCTGATTAAGGTATGGTCTTTCTTTAAGCAACAGACTATAAATCGCTGAGGTTTATTTTTACCTTGATAACCTTTTATTTATGGCATACCACATTCTGACACTCAAAAACTGTCTTTTAAGCATATATAAAATGTCCATGGCTATCTTACTGAGTGACTAAAATAGATACGATTGCTTTTTAATTACTCTTACCTGAACTTATATTTCTTTTCTATCTTGTGAACTTGTTCATGTGACACTGCAGAAATTCAGATTCTTTTCCTTTCAGTCTGGAAAAGAAGATGTATTTTAAAAATAAAATTATCAATGACAATGCCAAAATTAAACATCCCAAATAATGTTTAATCCTCGACAAAATAACAACCTCCTTAAGCATGTCACGACCATGTTCTTTGTTAGATCGCAATGCCTGTAGGTCCATAACTTCCCATTACCTGTTATTAAAGTTTGCTTTTTCTTTGATATAATTTTGTTTGAAAACCTGCTGTATCGATCTTCCTGAACACCAAGTGGGGATGACAGACTAAGAATCTTTCTCTTTAAGAATTATGGGTATTTCTCTACTAAAATTGAAATAAAAGCCAATGAAGCTAAGAAATCAAACTGCATGAAAATCTTTGCCTCCATGCTGACATGTTCTACAGCCCTTAGAAGGAAGATGGCCACAAAATGGAAATTTAAGACCAGTAACAAGATTCCCCAGTCCCTGACGACCTACAAAATTAGCAGCAACCAGAATTCATAGTAGTTGAAGTTTTTTCCAATCCCATGAAACTATTTCAGAAAATTGCAGCATAAAGTTTTTAGAATAAAGTTTTTGGAGGAAGAAGTCCCTCTGAGAGAGGACTGAAAATAAGTCAATTATAATTTTGTAACAAAGGCAAACTCCGGGGCCATCCCATGAGGACTATATGAGGAGCACTTGTTGAATACTCCTGGGACAATTACAAAGTTATTTTGGACAAGACTCCTTGTTAGAAAGTTTTTTTCTTTATATCAGGCTACCATTTGCTTCTCTGTAACATCTACACGCCTGATTGTTGGCTTCTTTGAAATTTCTACCCACCTTTCAAAGCCTCTACCCAAAATTCTGCTTTCTGAAGCAACACTGAACATCTCTATTCGATCCTCTAAATGACATCCTTTAAAAATTTAAAAAGAAAGATACACCATTGCCCCATAGTCTTCTCATTTCTGGATTCAGTGTCCTCATTTTTTCATTAAGATCTCCCTTCAGGAGCAATTAAATGATTTCTGTCTTGGCAGGATCTCTGCCAAATAATCCATTGCCAACCTTTGACATCAGGCTGTATATAATCTATCCCCTTGAAATATCACTCCCCAATTACTTATGACTTACACTTCTCTTTTTTTTTTTAAAGATTTTATTTATTTATTTGACAGAGAGAGAGAAAGATCACAAGTAGGCAGAGAGGCAGGCAGAGAGAGATGGAGAAGCAGGCTCCCCGCTGAGCAGAGAGCCCGATGTGAGGCTCCATCCCAGGACCCTGGGATTATCACCTGAGCCAAAGGCAGAGGCTTTAACCCACTGAGCCACCCAGGCACCCCAACTTACACTTCTTTAAGACATATAAGACTGAAAGTTTTTTTCACATATTGCTTCTTAATAATCTTACAGTCAAAAGAAATCTTTTGTTTTACTTTGTTCTGTTTTGGCTTTATGCGAATTGCTCCTAAGCCAGATGTTCCCTATACTTGATCTTGTTCCCTGTTCTTGTTCTTGTCCTACACCTTCTTCTACCTGTTCAACTATTCCTTTCCAGTTTGCAGTATTTTCTATTTGGCCTCTTCTTACATTTTAGACTGTTGGCTTTACCGTATATTACCATATTATTAAAATCAGCTCAGGGGTGCCTGGGTGGCTCAGTGGGTTAAAGCCTCTGCCTTTGGCTCAGGTCATGATCTCAGGGTCCCGAGATCGAGCCCCGCATCAGGCTTTCTGCTCAGTGGGGAGCCTGCTTCCCCCTCTCTCTCTGCCTGCTTCTCTGCCTGCTTGTGATCTCTCTCTCTGTCAAATAAATAAATAAAATCTTTTAAATAAATAAATAAAATTAGTTCAGATATATTTGGAGACCTTCTGATATTAGTGAGTTCTTCATGTTTTCGGACATATGGAGGCTATATCCTATAGCCTTCTAAGTTTCCACTGCCATAATTTTGGGGCAGAAATAATTCAAAATTACTTGAGAAAGCCTCCCTACAGGTTTATGAAGATCTGTTTATACTAGTTAAATCATTGTAAATCCAGCCTCTTTTTCACAGAAACTCTAAAATAGCTCATCAGAATAAAGATACATTATACAGTAATCTTCTGAATATTACTTTACTCTAAAAAGGGTTTCAATTCACTTTTCCTCCTTCTGGACTCATCAAATACCTTTGTAAAATCTAAGAAGAGGGGTGCCTGAGTGGCTCAGTCAGTTAAGAATTGGACTCTTGATTCCAGCTCAGATCACGATCTCAGGATCTTGGGATCGAGCCCCACATTGGGCTCCGTGCTTGGCATGCAGTCTTCTTGTCCTTCTCCCTCTGCTGCTCTCCCTGCTTGCTTTCTCTCTCTCTCTCTCTCAAATACATAAATAAATAAAATCTTTTTAAAAATCTAGGAAGATATCAGGGAAAATCATCAAATATATTCCAACTCTTATGCATACAAAACTCAAAATTAATATGTAAAATAACCTTCTATGCATCAGTCATTTTGTCTGTGGATAGACTAAATTGTCATCTCAGAAACCACTCACATTTCTAAGCTAAATTTTGTGGTCCTAATTCATAAAGCAGAGAATCCAGACAACTCGATGAGCTTTTCACAACCTAAGCCACTTGTAAACTTCTTATAATCTGGCTCCGTAAATAATAATATTTCCTATTTCAAGTCTGACCCCTTCATCTCCTTCAATTTGTATCCAACTTATACTACTCTCACTGCCTGAATAAACCTTGGAGTTTCATGACTCGCTACTGTTATTCATGCCTATTTTATTGACCTGAGTATCTTTCCTACCTTTTTATTTTCACTTCTTTACTGGAATTACTTAATAATACTATCATCACTAAACGCTTACCATCATGTGTTCACTTACAAAGAGCAGAGCAAGGCTAACTCCATTTTGTGCTACACCCGCCATCTTGTGTATAACCCCTACATGACCTGCTCCTGAGAAAGATCACAGAATGTCAGAATATTGCCTAGCCTGCCCTTGAGCTAGTTTGAGTTAGCTGATAGGAATGCGGAACCCCTAACTACCAGAGGATGTAAACCCCACCTTTTGCCCGCCAAACTTGCATGCCAGTTCTGACCAGAGTGATAGGCTAGTTCAAACGGCTACTATAGGGTAAATTGTAAATGCAATTGGCCACCTGTGTATGGCCTAACATGACTATGCAACTTTCTGTGTGTGTTACAATCTCATTGGCCACTGGCTCCCATAAAACTGCTGCACTTTTTGAAATTCGCTCTCTTTCTCTACATCACACCGCTGCCACAGTGAGTGTGGGAGACTGAGCTTGAGCTGGATCCAATAAAGGTTCCTTTGCTTTTGCATCAGACTCGGCTCCCTGGTGGTCTTCGGGGATCTCAAAATCTGGGCATAATAAAATGTCACTTAGTAAGAATTTCATTCTATAGAATTTAAAACCAAGGAATTTAGCTAGTTGTCTAATTAGCATTTTGAACAATGTCATGCCCATCCCTCTTGCCCCCAGCCCTGTTTAATTCCAATTTCATGGCATTGAGATGCATATGAAAGAGAAGAAGAAAGACAAAGACTAATTATTTCCTCTAAAGTAATGGATTTTCATCTATTTAAGACTTCCTATTGACATGATGACCATTGAGTAAACCCTGAAAATTTAGATTGCATAGAGTAAAACCAAGAAGTCATCCTGATGACAATATCAGTGATGAGATAATAAACCTGTCCAAGAGGTGAAAATATGTAACGCTCATGTGCTCATTCCCAACTATCAAACTCACAGGCATAGACCCAATTCTTTGCTTCCCTCTCAACACACACACACACACACACACACACACACACACAGTCTCCATTAACTAATGGTGACAGCTTTTAATGAGCTCTTATCCTAGTTATTAAATTGCTATAAGTAATAACACAATATTTTCTATTATATAGGAAAATACTTTTAATCCAGTACTTAAAGTAATCATCAAGTTCATCCTTTTAAAAAATATGATTGTCCAGATTTGGAACCCCTCACCTCAACCTGAATATGACAAAACAAAACAAAACCTACGTAATTATCATCTCCTGAATATTCATATTATTTCAGTTTCCAGATGTGTCCTTCTATAATGTTATTTTAATCGTTTCACTCCTTTCTTTTTTTGTTTTTGTTTTTTGGGTTTTTTAAAAAACTTTTATTTAAATTCCAGTTAGTTAACATACAGTGTAATATTAGTTTCAGGTGTACAATACAGTGATTCAATACTTTCCTATATCACCCGGTGCTCATCATAACAAGCACACTTCTTAATGCCCATCACCTATTTCATCCAATCCTCCACCCACCTCCACTGTGGTAGCCTTCAGTTTGTTCTCTATAGTTAAGGGTCTGTTTCTTGGTTTGCACCTAGCTCTCTTTTTTCCCCC
>JAQQSY010005713.1:0-11494 GCA_028646535.1 Procyon lotor | reverse complement strand
AAAACATCTGTGTTTAAATTTCTAGCTGTGTGACCTTAAATGAGCTCCTCGACCTTCCTGATTCTAGTTTCTCATCTCTAAATTATGGTTATCATGGTAACTCCCTACCTACTAGGATTTCTGTCCAAATTAAATGAGATTCTATAGAAGAAGCACCAAATGTGAAGCCTGATCTATAATAAGCATTCCGCTTCTCCTCTCCTTCCTCTTTAAGAGATCCCTCGACAGAGCCGGCGTACGACGTTTGACAAAGCAAGCCTTATAGTAGGAGCACCTAATCTGTCAATTTCCTCCTTTTGATTCCACAGAGCGACAAGAAGGCTGAGGTCCTTAACCCCATGATCAATAGTGTCTTGTTAGAGGTAAGTGGCCCCCAGAGAGAAAGTGCTTCTGAATCAAAGCAAATGTTAGAGCTACTTTTTTTTTTTTTTTTTTTGTCCTTTTCCCAGGCAGCGAGTGTTATTGCAATTCTAAATCTTAACATCAACAGTCTTTTTTGAGTGCATGTGTATAGCCCAACCAGCTGTTAAACCCTTGGGTGAAACAACAATCCCTAATTTTCAAGAATTCCTGATTATAAAGAGAAACGCTAAGCTTGCACGTTATTTCTGTTGCTGTTTCCTCCAGCAGAAGCACATTTCTGCTGCCAAGTTTGACACCAGATTTAACACTGTGATTAGTGGCTTCTTGCTCAGTGGTGATTTCTGTAAAAATGGGCACTTCTCTCCAAGTGCAAGAACCTTTGGTGTAGCTGGGCCTACGCTTCAGACTAGCGGGGTCGCCCAGTTGACTGGTTAGGCTCTGCCTGCTCAGTGCCTGGGGGCTCTGTCTTCAGAGACTGCTCTCTCACTCCCTGGCCTGCTGGCTCGCCAGGACTGGGTAGCACTGCTATGAAGCTGCCCCTAGACTGCTGTGCCAGAAGTAGTGACATGAGAGAGAACAAAAGAGGCCTGGGAGGCATCATTTTGGCTGTGTTCCACCTGTGGCTAGTGGAGGAAAACCTTCCCTGAGGGGCCTCACTCTAAGGAACCGGCCCATCTGCAGCCCCAGGGCACCCAGCTGAAGCCACGGGTGTTAACAGGTCAAGTTTGAATGTGGGCTAGTCATACCCAGCAGGTTTTTTGCATACGCTGAAGTCGCTGTCAGTTGCAGCGTTTAGAAACTACCAAATGCAAGTCAGGGAAGGCTACAAATACAGTTATAATGATGTCCGTGGGAATTGGGCTTTACTGTTAAGGAAAACTGCCAAGGTACAAACCTAACAAGGCAGTGGCATCAAGTGTCACCATTTGGGACACCTCCATGCGGTGTGGGGGGTAAGATCAACCAGCAGGGACAAGGAGCCAGGGTTGGGGGGAAGCTCAGGGGGACCCAGCTAAGAGGAAAGCCAGGCAGTGAGAGGCAGACTGTAGAACAAGAAAAATATCTCCCCCCACCACCTGGAAGGCATCAGCCGATTAATTTACTATGTCAGTCGTGAAGAATATACGGTCAAGTGTTGATTGATTTCCCTAGTGGGAGTTTTCTTAAGACTTAGTGACTTGAAACATTAAATGGCTGTATGTTAGGGTACCAGCGAACACAAATGGCAACATTGAATATCCAAACCAAGTAGGGGGGTACCGACATGCACAGGAGGGCAGCCTTCAAGGACTGGCCGTGAATAATTGCACAATAATATCTGCAGTTCCTTTTATGGAGCCCATGCTCTAGCCCCCACTAGGGCTTCCTGCACCCTATGCTCTTGTGTTATTTCAGGACAGTGGGCTTGGTCTGGGAGAAGGACGGGCCAGACCAGACATATTGGGTCACGAATGCACACGTATCAATGTACCCTCCAAGTCTATGGAAATGACTTGCCTGTGTGGAGTGAATTCTTCTCTCTGTTGAAGAGCTGAATGCATTGCATCCACAGGAGTGGGTTTATATTTGCTTTAAGCACCAACATTAAGGGGATCATATTATAAGATATTGTGAGGTTGGAAGAGAGGGACCGTTAAGAGACGGGGCGAATTGTCGGAGTGGAACCTGAAGGCACTTGTCTCCCTCTTCCCAGGGCTGCAACAGCAGCACATACATACAGGATGCCCTCCAGCTGCTGCTGCCCGTGCTGCAGGTTTCACACATCCAGGCGGGCTGTTCAGAAGCACAGCCAGGACCTGGCCAGACTCCATCTGGTTAAAGAGGTGGGCAGGCCACATGGCTTTGATAGGTACCATCTCCAGGGATGTTTTCTACACATCCGGCCCCAGACGCCCTTTGGAGGACTCTACGAGCAATTTTGCACGGACAGTATGGAGAATGCAAGTTGAAAGAAAGTATCCTGTCTCTTACTGTATATGGTGGTTTTACAAATAATTGTGTTTTCTTTATGTTAATTTAAATTTACATGGCTTTATATTGATAACTGCCTTTCATTTGAAGTTCATTCACCAATATTCATTTCCGTTTTCCTGGCCAAGCATGCTATATTGAGAAATTCATGGGCAGATCCTAGACTTTTTAAAAAATCCTTTAATTTTCCATCTTTAATTTCCCATTCTTTATAGTTATTACTTTAAATCAATTCATATACTGAACTTAGTTTTGCTGTATAAATATCATAGGCAAAGATAACACTACTTACAGATATTAGCTATTATGGTAAAAGAGAAACATAAGTATCTCTTTATAGTAACTCATTCTGAAAACAAGCTTTCATTGAGCTCCTACCTTGTGCTCACAATAGAGAAACATGATCTCAACCCAGTAAAGAAAAGCATTCTAAGCAATCGCTACACCCAACGTGGACCTCAAACTCACAACCCTGAGATCAAGAGTTAACATGTTCTACCAGCTAAGTCGGCCAGATGCCCCTACACAGACCCTCTAAAAGAGGGTTTATAATAATTCTTAAAATGCTTAAAAATTCTAACAAATTTTCTAAACCTTAAAAAATTTGAAGAGCGAGGTAAACTAGTGGTGCTTTTTTTTTTTTAATGTTCTGCCCTTCAATGTATTATTGTATTTTTCCACACTCCCTGGACTTTTTGACCCCAAACTTTTACCTATGGGGTGAAAATATATATGAAAAGGGGGTGCTAGAGAGTATTCAGTTTAAACTCGACTCGTGATGACCATAAGTACATGATCGCGTAATTACAAAGCTTGGAAACATTCAAATAGAAAATTAAAGGGATTTCGACACAGCAGACCCCCAGACTGCCTCTTTCAATCTTGAGGCAAGATAGTCTATAAATACACAGATCACACACAGCAATGGTAAGAATCCTTTATTGATATTTTTTTCCCCGGATGGAGTAGACTGCCTTTGTCCCATATAGGCAAAGTGGGACTATTTTAATATTATCCTGTGTCTTGGTAGCCTTTGATTCATCTGTGTCCTGTATTTAATTTTTGTATCTCCTGAACCAGCCAAAGAGAAAACATAAGAAGAATGATTTACAATCTGGAAAAGAACTCTCTGAGGAATCCCTTTTTTTTTTTTCTTCCCCCTCTTGCTTCTCGATTGCCCAAAATGTTTCTGACATTAAGTCTAGGGAACAATTAACTGATGAAAATGTTACATTTACCTCTTTGTAAATTCTGGATGTATTACGTCTAGAGCAGAGGAAAGGACTAAGATTTACAATTTCTTCACATCAGATTTTTTCACGTCCGATGGACTTATAGATATTAACTGGAAATGTAATAGGAATAAGTAGTTTCAAAGGAGCTGGATTCCCAGAAATAGACTTTAAGCCCAACTCTGCCCATTTAGTTTACAGCAACATTTTTAATCCTAAAATGAAATAGGAATCCGTAGAAGAATAAGAGATAATTATCCTTTAAAAATGTGGCTGACATTATATACGTTGCATTTACATATGTTTTAATGATAGACTGTCAAAGGTTGCCAGGTAGAAACAGGCTGAGAGATGATTCCTGGGGCCTTGCTCAATGGTCTGTGAATTACATTATTTAAGAGAGAATAATCACTTAAAATATATCCACCCTCCAGGATTGCTCTCTTTCCTTGCCAGTTTTCCTGTTCACTTTTAAATAATTGCTTCTTTGCTTTGCTTTAAAACCTAGCAAAGCCCACGATCCCGATCTGGGCAAATGTCAATCACTTACTGAATGAATGATTTAGCAGGCTTACTTTGGAAGTTTTGTATTCCTTCAATAATCCTTTACATAAATTGGGTTCATTTCACTCTATGCAATTACACTGAACAAGTGTACCAGCATTTTTTCTTACATCAAATGCAAAATAAGTTCTAGTCTAAATAATGGATGCAGTCCTGTGTCTGTGCCTTATTAAATAAAAAAAAAAAAAATCAAAAGCATATTTCCAATTCAAAGCAAAATGCGTCCCAGAAAAATTGCTTCGGGGTATTGATACATACAGCTCTAAAGGGGAAAATGGAGTCCCAAATCTTAAAGTAGAGGCCTAAGCTTAAATATTCTATCCCACTGAGAACAGAATTCTGTCTTCTCTCCCGGTCTCACACTGGGCTGCATGTCAAGGTCATGATTAAATAAGTAGGGTGACCAGGTGGCAGGAGCCGTGGCAACACTAGGTAAGGAACCATGGACCTCAGCAGCAGAGCTCAAAGGGGATGGAGAAGCATCAGCATTGGGTGGGCTAAAGGAAACGGCTAAATATAGGGTAGAAGATGGGATGCAGAAAAGAGAGCATTTCCTGTGCTTTGCAGAAGTCAGCTGACCCAGGAGCTCACCCTGGGGGGGATGTCACCTTCTACCCAGGCTGGCCAAGCTGCACTTAAGTTAGAAACCAAAGCGGGCAGATTTCAATCAGCGCCATCCCAGAGGTCTTGGACTTATGTCTGAGGGAAGTAATTTAGCAAAAACGTAAAATAAACATATTTCTCTTCTTTCCTGAAAAAAAAATATATGTAAAATATATAGAGAGAATGATAGATGAGTAGATAGATGGATGGATGGATGGATAGACAGACAGAGAGATGATAAAGTGTATGCTGAACAGATGGATTGCATCATAATACATGATTTCAATCCATGCTTAATTTTACAAGAGCAATTATTCTTCAGCATCAAGCTAATTTTTGTAATGTGAAGAGTGCCCTTTGATCTTCCTCTTAAGCATGCCCTACATTCTGATATCTCAGATCCAGGCTTCAACTTGGTTTCTTAAATGACTGTGTTTGTGAAGGCACATCAGAAGAGATCATACTGGAAATCTGTTTCACAACTGCCATTTTTGCCTTTTTTTCTAGCTGATTAGAATTCAAAAAGCCATAGGAGTGGATCCAGACCAGCCACCCTTCAGTCACATGAAAAGAAAAACAAATCATGTGGTTCACCATGGGTTTTGTCCTTCTAGATATCTCATAACTTATTCAGGTTTGTGCGCATTTTCTGTATGTTCACCCATAATCGATGCTGTGCGGCCATATCCACTATTAAATCTGAGGAAAGACCTCATTCTGTTCCTTTCGTTTTTGCTTAGATCTGAAAATAATGAGTTATCCCACCCTTTGAGCATCTTACCTTTAGCAACGACTAAATCATTACAACCCAACGGTGAGAAATGCGTCGATGGTGTTTCTGATATTTCTGGCAGCTGGGGTCATCATCGGCTGGGGCTAGAAGATGATTACGGTTCGAATTTTGTGTTGGGATTAAAGCCCCATTTCCCTGTGCATGGATCAGAGAATATTTTCCTCTGCATGAGTTGTCAGCCAAAAAGCAATGGGATTATGTCTGCCCATGGTCACTGCTGACTCACTTGACAGGCCTGTCTCTTCTATTAGTCTCAGGGGAATGCTATACCGCAAAGGAATAATATGGACATTTTTTTATATGCCTTCCCTGAGTGCAGAATTTAGGGTGACTCGGAGATGATCTGTCTCCTTGCCTGGGCTTTCACCACTGGGCTTCTGGAGCTGCCTTTTGGAGGAAAAAGCCAGCAGAGACGCCAAGGCCAGATGGATGGAGCCTTGGCAAAAAGCAAAGCTAAGCCTCTGCTTTTGAGTCCTTGCCATGTTATCCTTTTTCTCTCTCAGAACTTTTTTGCTTTTGACAGCTCATCAGTGCCCCTCTTCCAGGATCAGCCTTCACAGTCCTGCTTCTCTTTTCCACAGCTTTTCTTCCCTTCCCCCTTTCTTGCCGATCCTACTACCCTTTCCCCGCTGATCACTTCAGAAAACAATCCATCCAAAAGATAACAGTAATAATAATTAATACGTATTTACTATGTGCCAGATGCCGCACTGAGTGTTTTATGAGCTTTGTCCCAGTTCATGTCCATGATTATTACGCTATTGATTAGATATTATTACAATCTCACCGCCCGAATGAGAACCCTGGGACCCAGAGAAATTATATAATTCATCTCACGTTACACAACCAGTGAAACACAGCCAGGATTCAAACCCAGGGCAGTCTGACCTGACCAGCCAGCTTATTTTAAAATACTATACACAGCCTCCAAACAAAAAAGAGATGTCATGTGTTATTCTTAGAGACATCTGACTACTTGTATGTTTAGCTCTCTTTATGCCGTGTGGTGGATTTGTAGCTGAAAGATTTGGTTGTCAGCTTGGGTTGTTTCCACGCAACTGAGAACAAACTGGGCCTGGAGAGACACGGAATGAAGCCATGCAAGGTCTCCCCTGGATTATTCTCACCCCAGGCTGGCCACATCTCCTCTTCACAAACATTTACATCAAGCAGCTTCCTGGGTCTCAACCCCGCCTCCCGTCTCACAGGTGCCTTTGATAATGCCTAAAATGGCTCCATTTCCTCCTCCTGCCCCGCCCCCTTCCCTCGTGCCAGGAAAACCCATGTGTAAATCACCACCCTTCCTGAAAATCCTTAACCCTCTACTACCTGCTTGGAGCACAGGGATTCCCCCCCCCCCCGTCTTGAAGATTACCAACTTATCTAGGCAGCCATTTAGCTGAATCCTCAGGACTGGGTGCTGTGAAATACTAATAAAAGATGTTCTAAATAATGCCTTCTTGTCTCTGGTCTTGGTGCTGTTCTCTGTGAAACCCTAATAATGATGATGGTGGTGGTAGTGGCATTCTTATTTATTGAGTACTTACTATGTTCCAGACACTGTCCCTCAGTGACCTCATTTAATCCCCAGTGTCAATCTTACGAGATAGCTACTGTTATCATACCCATTTTACAGGTGAAGAAATGAAGCTCAAAGAGATTAAATAATCTCTATGTTTACCCAACGAATAATTGGAAGACCTAGGATTTATGTCTAGGCAGTATATAAAATACTGGACACCGCCCAAAGACAAGCAGATACCTGGTTATGAAAAGGACATTTTCGCTTGGGTTGAGTCCTCCTCTGGTTAATACCTGTGCTTTCCGCTTCCTATCCTGTGGCTTCAGGCAGATAAATTGTTCCACAAATCTCCTTGTCAGAAGCCTAACCACATTTTTCCTACTGATGCCTCTGATCCCAAGAGAAGAGCGGCATCCTGTAATCCTATTCTCCCTCATGTTGAATGATCCATTTCTCATTGAAAACAATGATTGCCCTTTTTGACACTTCTGCAGGAAAGCTCTAGCCTTTCTGCTATCTTTGCAAAAAAAAAAAAGAAAGAAAAGAAAAGAAAAGAAAAGAAAGGAAAAAATCTCATGACTAGGAAATGTGATAAAGGACAAGAAACCAGATGATGAACCGCCAGGCAGAAAGACTTCAGCCATTTCTGTCAGAAAGAATTATTTGGTCCTGGAGGGCATCTCCATCACAGATGTGTGGGATACTTTTGTTTCTGGCAGACTCATAGCTCCCTCCCTCACTTCTTCCAGGTCTTTATTCAAAAGCCACCTTTTCAGTGAGGCCTCTCCTGGTCAAGTTGCAACCTTCCCCAAATTTCATATTCCCTCTCCCTGCTCTTTTTTTCTCCTTAGGATGCATCACTAGCTAACATCTTTTGTATCTTACTTGTCTATTATCTGTCTTTTGCACTAGAATGTAAATTCCACAAGAATGAGAATTTTTGTCTGTTACCATATTCCCAGCACCCAACACTGTTGCTTGGCACATAGTAGGTGCTCAGTAATTGTCTGTTGAATGAAAAAATACATCAAAGTCTTAAGTGTACAATCTGTGAGTACTGAATGAGAAGATGGAAACAGCCATATTTTAGGGCAATTAATGAGATAAATGTCTGGGTGAATTATGAAATGCCAACTATAGAAGTAATTGCGTCCATTTTAATGGTATTTGATGTTGTAGGACAAATGGATATGATTTGGAGGCTTAGAAATATATAAACATTTTTTCCATTAGAGTGAATGGAATTACATTTTTTACTTAGAAGAATTCACTCTATGAGAGATTTTTCAAGACTCTTCATCAAGCAGGGGTAGATTATGGTGAAAAATTAAAACCACCTAAATAAGTACTACAGGTATACCAGTATTGTGGAATAGTATGCAACAGCTAAAAAGAATAAAAAGAATGTGTCTTAGTCATCTTGGGTTGGTATAACAATACAGCATAGACTGGGTGGCTTAAAGAACAAACATTTATTTCTGCAGTTCTGGAGGCTGGAAAGTCCAAGGTCAAGGTGCTGGCAGATCCAGCGTCTGGTGAGATCTGGTAATGGGTTTGCAGATGTCTGTCTTCTCATTGTTCTCTTGTGTCTCTTCTTATAAGCACATTAATCCCACTCATGAGGGTTCCCCTCTTATGACCCAGTTACCTCCCAAAGGTCCTATCTCCAAATACCATCAACTGGGAATTAGGCTGAATTCTGGGGGGACCCAAACATTCAGTTCATAGCGGGATCGAATAGATCTCTGTACTAACAGACCTCCAAGGTGTATTATTGAGTGAAAAAGAAATTCACAGTATGGTGGTACTTGTAGAATCTTAAAATAACACATGCATACACACTCAAAGATATACTACACACACACACACACACACACACTACACCCATAGAAGAAGATCTGGAAAGATACACATATAACTACCAAAACTGCTACGACCAGGGGTGGAAAGTGTTGTGATAAGGTAGAGGATTTGGCATAGAAATCAAAGGGAACTCCAGTGTTATTTGTAGTAATTAAATATTTTTTAATGAAATTGTATTGATGGATGACTTACGTAACAAAATTTTTTCAAAATCAAAACAAGAAGCAAAGTGCGTGGGTGACTCAGTCGGTTAAGCGTTCGACTCTTGATTTTGGCTCAGGTCACAATCTCAGTGTTATGACATCAAGCCCTGCATTGGGCTCTAAGCTGAGCATGGAGCGTGCTTGAGATTCTTTCTCTCTCCCTCCCTCTACCCCTCCCACCTCAAAAAAATCAAAACAAGAAGCAAAAGAAAAATGGCTTCTGATCAGGGAGATGAGGGGATAGGGCCCTACCAGTGACTTAAAATGTAAAACACACAAATTATTTTTCAATAGAATAGGCAGAAGGGTGAGTGAAGGCCTCTTCACAATTTGGATTTCTTCAGCATCAATATTCCTATAAGGTTCTAAGACAAATTTGATGACTATACAAATCTCTTTTCACTTTTCTCTGAGAAGCCCAAGCCGAGTATTCCAAACGCATAGTTTGTAAAGACTGTGATGATGTAAACAGAAAAATTTGTCATTTCCATCTCATTGGAGATGGACTCCAACTTTCTTAGCCAGATAGTCTCTGTAATCTTCCTACTAAAACCAAACAGCTCTGAGATACATAATGGCAACAGAAGCAATTTCAGAAACTTCTGGAGGGAAACACCACACAAATAAATGAGTCTGTGGTTCAGAGTTATTAGCTTGATGCCCAAATGCATATCATATTTGCAAGAAGCAGTTTACAATCTGCTCTCCTTGACAAATGTAGCACAAGGGGATTTAAATCCCTGCATTTGCAATTTCTGTCTCTCCTCCAAATTTATGGCAAAACTGTAGACACGAATAATGTGTCAGGGTTGAATGAATTGAGGTCTCTGCTCTCCTACAGCTCCATTTCACTCAAAGGAGAGTAATAAATGGAAAGCAAAGGAAAGTCTCAGTAGATAATGAATCTGAGTCCTAATGACCTTCCTGACTACAAAATGGATTTGTAATTTATTTGGCATTGCCCAAACTATATGGTGCTGGTAGTGAGGTGTGAAAACATTTTGGCCACTTTGGGCCACAACTGTACATTTTAAGCATTTCCTCAACAATTCATGAAGACTCAGAACTACCTTTCCCTGGCAAGGTAAAAATATCCCATCAATGGTAATAAAAGACCTGTTTCCATCCTGCCCTGGACATTCATTGCCTTCATGGGGTTGTGATTGATTATTAAAGAGTCTTGATTATCCTGCAGCCCCTGGGACCATAGTATGACCATTTATGGAAGATATGGGTCTTACAAGACAATGCCTGGCATCCCACATCTCTCTTTCTTTTAACATCACTTGGTCTTTGGCAAGGAATGTGAAGACTCACATTTACTCAAGCGAAGTCATGTGCACAATAGCATGTTTGCTTGCTGAATAGTACTGAGTCTGTCACTTGGCTCTTCATCTCCATCTGGATTTGCTGTGAAGGTAGCAGTTGGTCAATCATTGCTGGGTCATTGATACCTAATGAAAATAATACACATCACATAGGCTGAAAAGTCCTCCATATTTTGCATCCAAATGTTTCCCTTTTGCCTCTTTGAGGTTGTTATTCTTTTTCTTAACCAGAGCTAAAACTGAAACAGATCATGAGATAAGGAGAATATTTATTGGTTTTCATGAACCTATACCCTTCATTCATTCAATCATCCATCCATTCGTCTATCTATCCAGTAGGTCCACAACATTTATTGTGTGGACCAAATAAAATAAAACCAGGTTCAATTTGAAATTCACTCTACCAAATTAGGTAAATCACTTTGAGCCAAGAAACCCAGTAGGTATATCCTTGTTTTCTGTAAACATCCACCTGTATGCTAATGCCACCCAATTTCTACCCGGAACCCTGACATCACTCCTAAATTCTTACCAGAGTTGCCTTCCTACAGACAGACATCTGTACATCAGTATTTGAATATCCCACTAAACGTAATCTGAACACATCCAAATTGAAATCATCATCTTTCCTTCTGCTACATTCTCTGTTGGATGCACAGTGTTACTTCTGCCAGAAGCCTAGCTGTCACCCTATACTGCTGCTTTTCTTCACCATCAACATCTGGTCAGTTGCCAAGTGCTGTCACTTACTTCTTTGTATATTTTCTTCCATCTCATTGCCTCACTCTTCTTTTACTTTCTTCTTACCCATTCCATGGACTAGTGTGATAGATATTGAAGGGTAGCAGAATATGGCACCCCAGGGGGCCTGGGTGGCTCAGTTGGTTGAGCGACTGCTTCAGCTCAGGTCATGATCCCAGAGTCCCAAGATCGAGTCCCACACTGGGCTCCCTGCTCAGCAGGGGGTCTGCTTCTCCCTCTGACCTTCCCCCTCTCATGATCACTCGCTCTCATTCTCTCTCTCTCAAATAAATAAAATCTTAAAAAAAAAA
>JAQQSY010005712.1:0-11494 GCA_028646535.1 Procyon lotor | reverse complement strand
TGTAAAAGGAGGTAATAGTAGCACTTATTTTGCAAGCTTGTTTGACTATTAAACAAGTTCACTTAGATAAAGCAATTCAAACAGTGTCATGCACATAGTAAATGCTCAGTAAACACTGGCTGTTATTGTTCTACCTCTTCTGGTACTAAACTCTTCCTACACTGTATTGCAGTTACTTATTGTAAATGTCCCTGATGAGACTGTCAACTCTTTTAAGGTAGAAGTCATCTTTTGAATTTCTTTCAGTAACAATCATAATGCCTAACACAACAGATATTTATTGATCTATTGAACTATTCTGATTACAGATATATTTTGACTATGGAATTTTCTTGTTTAGGACAAGCTATACCTTTTAATCAATTTTCTCCTGGAGCTTAAAGCATCAGCCTAGTGTTTTAAACAATTTGAGAGTTTATAGTTGATGGTTAAGACATGTTGTCATTCATATTTATGGTTTCCTTGCTGCTGTATATGTGGTCAATAATGCAACCGCCAATTATTTCATTTTTCTAGTGGGAAACATGATCTTCTTTATGAGTTGGTTTCCAGGAATGGTGAAAATTGAAAACTATTTGTGCTTTTCCAAAGAATATTAGCATATATCATCTCAGATCTCATAATTTCTTAGTTTTTCTACCTATCTCACTGGTACAAAGAGAGGCTTGTTACACAACTGTCTACCCACATAATAATTCTGTGGTCTAATAATTCTAGACCTTATTTTCCCAATTTAATGGTGAGTATATATATCTGAGTCTGTATATCTGGCCTGTAATTTTCTTTTTTTGTAGTGTCCTTGTCTGGCTGTAATTCTGGGGTAACACTAGTCTTATAAAATGAGTTTGGAAGTGCTCCTTCTTATTAATTTTTTTTGAAGAGTCTGAGAAGGACTAGTAACAATTATTCTTTCAGTATATGGTAGAATTTTCCATCGTAGTCCTGGGCTTTTATTTGTTGGAAGAAATTTTCATGACTGATTTGATCTCTTTGCTCAGTACTGGTCTGTTCAAATTTTCTATTACTTCATGGTTCAGTCTTGATAAGTTGTATGTTTCTAGGAATTTATCCATTCCTTCTAAGTCATCCCATTTTTTAGTATATAATTGTTCATTGTAGTCTCTTACGATCTTTTGTATTTCTGGATATTAGTTATAATGTCTCCTTTTTCACTTATAATTTTATTAATTTGAGTCAACTCTCTTTTTTTCAGGCTAGCTAAAGGTTTTTCAGTATTGTTCTTTTCAAAAAATCAACTGTTAGTTTTGCTGATTTTTCTGTTGCCTTACTAGTTTCTATTTCACTTATTTCTGCTCTAATCTTTATTTCCTTCCTTCTACTAATGTTGGGCTTAGTTTGTTCTTTATCTAGCTCCTGGAGGAATAAGGTTGTTTGTTTGAGATAGTGGTTTTTTTTTTGGTTTGTTTTTTTTTTAAGATTTTATTTGTTTATTTGACAGAAAGAGAGAGAGAGAGAGATCACAAGTAGGCAGAGAGAGGGGAGGAAGCAGGCTCCACACTGAGCAGAGAGCCCAAATCGGGGCTTGATCCCAGGACCCTGAGATTATGACCTGAGCCGAAGGCAGAGGCTTTAACCCACTAAGCTACCTAGGCGCCCCTATTTGGGATAGTTTTTAAAAAATTTTCAGTTTTCAATTTTTTATTTAACTTCTAGTTAGTTAACATATAGTGTAATATTCATTTCAGGAGTAGAATTTAGTGATTATTGCTTACATATATTACCCAGTGCTTATCATAACAAGTGCGCTCCTTAATACCCATCACCCAATTAGCCCATCCTCCATCTACTCCCTCCATCCACCCTCAGTTTGTTCTCTATCATTAAGAGTCTCTTATGGTTTACTTTCCTCTCTCTATTTTTTTCCTTCCCATATGTTCATCTGTTTTGTTTCTTAAATTCCACATATGAGTGAGATCATATGGTATAAGCCCTCCTCTGGCTGACTTATTTCACTTAGCATAATACACTCTAGCTTCATCCATGTTGTTGCAAATGGCAGTATTTCATTTGTTTTGATGGCTAATAGTCCACACACACACACACACACACACACACACAAACACACACCCCATATCTTCTTTATCCATTCATGCATCAGTAGACATTTGGGCTCTTTCCATAGTTTGGCTATTGTTGATAATGCTGCTATAAACATCAGGGTACATGTACCCCTCTGAATCCATATTTTTTTTGTCCTTTGGGTAAATACCTAGTAGGGCAATTGCTGGATGGTAACGTAATTTTAGTTCTTTTTGAATTTTTCTCCATATTGTTTTCCAGAGTGGCTGCAGTAGTTTGCATTCCCTCCAACACTGTAAGAGGGTTCCCTGTTTTCTGCATCCTCGCCAACATCTGTTGTTTCCTGTGTTTTAATTTTAGCCATTCTGACAGGTGTGAGGTGGCATCTCATTGTGGCTTTGATTTGTGTTTCTCTGATGCTGAGTAATGTTGAGCATCTTTTAATATGCCTGGTATCCATGTGTATGTCTTTTTTTGAAAAATGCCTATTCGGGTCTTCTGCCCATTTCTTAACAGGATTGTTATTGGGGTGTTAAGTTTCATAAGTTCTTTATAGATTTTAGATACCAATTCTTTATCAGATATGTCATTTGCAAATATCTTCTCCCATTCTGTAGAGAGGCCTTTAGTTTTGTGGATTGTTTCCTTCACTGTGCAGAAACTTTTTATCTTGATGAAGTCCAAATAGTTCATTTTGTTTTTGTTTCGCTTGCCTTCAGCAACGTGTCTTGAAAGAAGTTGCTATGGCCAAGGTCAAAGAGGTTGCTGCTTGTGATCTGCTCTAGGATTTTGAAGGCTTCCTCTCTCTCATTTAGGTCTTTCATCCATTTTGAATTTATTTTTGTGTACGGTGTAAGAAAGTGGTTCAGTTTCATTTTTCTGGATGTTGCTGTCCAGTTTTCCCATGGCATTTATTGAAGACACTTTCTTTTTTCCATTAGATATTCTTTCCTGTTTTGTTGAAGATTACCTGGTCATAAAGTTGTGGGTCCATTTCTGGAATCTCTATTCTGTTCCATTGATCAATGTGTCTGTTTTTGTGCTAGTACCATACTATCTTGATGAGTACAACTTTGTAATAAAGTTTGAAGTCCAGAATTGCAATACTTCCAGCTTTGCTTTTCCTTTTTAGGATTGTTTTGGCAATTCAGGATCTTTTCTGGTCCAATGCAAATCTTAGGATGGTTTGTTCCAGCTCTGTGACAAATGCTGGTGCTATTTTGATAGGGATGGCATTAAATGTGTTGATTGCTTTGGGTAGTATAGACATTTTAACAATGTTCTTTGGGTGGTATAGACATTTAACAATGTTCTCCCAGTCCATGAGCATGAAATACTTTTCCATTTCTTTGTGTCCTCTTCAATTTCTTTCATAAGTGTTTTTACAGTTTTTATAGTTTTCAAAGTACAGATCTTTTACCTCTTTAGGTACCTGGGTTTATTCCTAGGTACCTTATGGTTTCTGATGCAATTGCAAATGGGATCGATTCCTTGATTTCTTTTTCTGCTGCTTCATTATTGGTGTATAGAAATGCAACAGATTTCTGTACATTGAGTTTATATGCTGCGACTTTACTGAATTCATGTATTAGTTCTAGCTATTGTTTGGTGGAGTCTTTTGGGTCTTCTACATAACGTACCATGTCATTTGCAAATAATGAAAGCTTGATTTCTTTCTTGCTGATTTGAATGACTTTTATTTCTATTTGTTGTCTGACTACTGAGACTGAGGCTTTCAATACTATGTAAAGTAGTAATGGTGAAAGTGGACCTCCCTGTCTTGTTCCTGATTGTAGAGGAAAAGCTCTCAGTTTTCCCTATTGAGGATGATATTAGCTGTGGGTCTTTCAAAAATGGCCTTTATGACATTGAGATCTATCCTACTTTGAGGATCTATCCTCCATCTATCCTACTTTGTTGAGGATTTTTTTTTTTAAATCAAGAATGGATGCTGTATTTTGTCAAATGTTTTTTCTGCATCTATTGACAGGATCATATAGTTCTTATCCTTTCTTTTATTAATGTGGTGTATCCCATTGATTGATTTGTGGATATTGAACCACCCCTGCAGCCTACGAATAAATCCCACTTGATCATGGTGTATAATTCTTTTAATGTATGGTTGAATTCAATTTGTGAGTATCTTGTTGAAAATTTTTGCATCCATGTTCATCAAGAATATTGACCTATAAGTCTCCTTTTTAGTGGGGTCTTTGGTTTTGAAATCAAGTAATGCTGGAGATAGTTTTTTTCCTTAATGTATGTGTTTATCACTATAAATTTCCCTCTTAGAACTGCTTTGGTGCAGTTTGGTATGTAGTGTTTCCATTTTCATTTGTCTCAAGATATTTTTTTATTTCCCTTTGATTTCCTCTCTGACCCATTAGTTGTTTAGTGTGTGACATTTAGTTTCTACATATTTGTGAATTTTCCAATTTTCTTCTTGTTATTAATTTCAAGTTTCATACTATTGTGGTCAGAAAGATAGTTAAAACAAAAAGAAAGAAAAGATACTTGATACTTTGGTTAAGACTTGTTTTATGACCTAACATATGGTTTATCCTGGAGAATGATCCATGTGTATTTGAGCAAAATGTGTATCAGTTGTTGGACAGAATCTTCCATATATATATTTGTTAGATCTATTTGGTCTAAAGTATAGTTCAGGTTCATTATTTTTTTATTGATTTTCTGTCTGTGTGAGCTATCTATCCTATTTTTGAGAGTGGAGTATTGAAGTCTCTGACTATTATTGCATTGCTATTTTTGCCTACAGATCTGTTAAGAATTATTTAATATATTTAGATGCTTCCATATTGGGTGTGTTCATATTTTAAATTGTACATTCTCTTAATGAATTGACCTTTTTGTCACTATGTAATGACCTTCTCTGTCTCTTGTTACAGCTTTTGACTTAAAGTTATTTTGTCTGATATAAGTAGAGCTACCTCTGCTCTCTTTTGGTTTACATTTGTACTGAATATTTTTTTCATCCATTCACTTTCAGCCTATGAGTGTTGTTAAAGTTTTAAATGAGTCTCTTGTTGGCAGCATATAGTTGGGTCTTGGTTTTTGTTTGTTTGCTTAAATACATTCAGCTACTCTATGTCTTTTAATCGGAGAATTTAAGCATTTACATTTAGAATAATTATTGATAGATAAAAGTTACTATCATTTTGTTAACTGCTTTCTGATTGTTTTGTTGTACCTTCGTTCCTTTCTTCCTCTCTTGCTGTCTTTCTCTGTGAATTAATGCTTTTTGTAGTGCTATGCTTTGACTCATTTCCTTTATCGTTTGTTTCTATTATGTTTATTTACTTTGTGATTATGATAGTGTTTTCATAATACATCTTATAGTTATAATGCTCTATCTTAAGCTGACAGCTTAGCTTCAATTGCATAAAAAAGTTCTCCATGTTTACTTGCCACTACTCCATTTTATGTTGTTGATGTCATAATTTATATCTTTTTATATTATATATCCATTAACAAAATATTATAGCTATAGTTATCTCATCACTTTTCTCTTTTACCCTATATTCTAGGGTTCAAAGTGATTTATACACTACACTATACACACAAAGTGATTATACACTACTAGTATACTAGTATCAGTATACTGATACTACAGTATCAGAGTATTAGAAAGACTTTACCTTTGTTTCTGGAGGACAACTTTGCCATGTAAATTATTCTTGGTTGGCAGTTTTTTTCTTTAAATATTTCAAGTATTTATCCCACTCTCTTCTGATCTGCAAGATTTCTGCTGAGAAATCTGCTGATGATCTTACTGGGGTTCTCTTATATGGAATGAGTCTTTTTTTTCCTTGACTGCTTTTGAAATTCTCTCTTTGTCTTTGGTTTTTGAGTTGTTTTGTTTTGTTTAAATAATGTATCTCAGTAAGGATCTTTGGGTTGATTCTGTTTGGGGATCTTTGAGTTTCAAGCACCTGGATGGCTCCAAATGTCTCTTCTCTGCCATTTTAGGTTTTCAGGTATGCTCCTTCCTTCCTTCCTCCTTTCCTTTTCCTTCCTTCCTTCTTTCTCTTTTTTCCTAGCTTCTCCTCCTCTGTTATGCTATATCAACCACTAAGGTAGGTCAGCCAAGAACTACAGTCTCAAGCCTCAATCCAGAACCCTATACGTGTGCCTGTTTGTAGGGTCACATGAAGCCAGGCAGCTGAATATGACTGTAGAGGCACAGACTTTCCTCTAAGGTCTGAGGTAGACCACCCAACAGCAGGGGAAACTGAGGCTGAAGTCACATGCAGGAAGCCTTGAAGAGCATTCAGACATATGGAAAGCAACAGAAAGATCTATGATGCTTATTAATGTGGAATAGTTCAGATGATCTGTCTAGCTGTGGCTACCTCCTCCAGATTTAAGGGAGCTTCCTTTTCATTGTCCCATTTTCTGCAGGAAGCAGCTTTTCTGGAGATGAGCCTCTGAAGGTGGTATTAGGGCAATGATCGTAGATATTTGGTGTCAACCATCATTTCCTATGTTCCATGCATTCTTCAGAAACCCTTTTTTCTACTTTCTAAAGCTGCCATATTTACCTATGAGGTGGGAACTTCTTTCTCTCTCTCTTCCTCCCTCCCTCCCTCCCTCTCTTGCCCTTCCTTCCTTCCTTCCTGAGAGAGAGAGAGAGAGAGAGAGAGAGAGAGAAAGCACACAGCAGGGGGAGTGGTAGGCAGAGGGAGAAGGAGGCTCCCTGCTGAAAAGAAGCCTTATGTGGAATAGGTGGAAACTATTTTCTACCCATTCTTAATAGAAGTATGTGTGAAGAGAGAGTAAATAGGTTCTAATCCTGGATTTATTTACATGAACTTTAGTCTACTGACCTTAGAGTGTCTCTTTTGATGGACTTTCTCTTGTGGTTTTTGCTTTGTCCTTGACTATCTGGGGGGACAGTTGAGGTCACTAAATAAATGATTTCCAGGTAAATGAACTGTTAGGTCTCTGAAACTGCTATCAAAATGATTTTTGCCAGTGCTTTTCTGGGAATATACATCATATTTTTATGTTTTTAAGAACATCTCTGGTTTCTTTAAAAGTAAAAACTATTTAACACTATCAAGACCTTCATCTTTCTCTTCGCTCTTCTTGGGAGTTTTTAACTAGGGAGGTTAGTGACATTGATTATCATTTTTTAAAATGCTCTGAAATGTAGCCTACCCTGGCATGTAGATTAATTTTGTTTATTTTAGTAAAATAAGCTGTTTAAATTTCATCTTCTTCCTTTCCCATTCTCCTTATTCCTTCTTCCATTTCCCTTCTATTAACACTTACGTTCCTTACACTCAACTTCTTTCCTCCCTTTCCTTCATCCATTATTTAGCTAGCACTTACTACATTCTAGGTGCTCCCTGTACGAACTTACCCTCTAGTAAGAAGGCAAAATGTACACAAATTCCATAATGAAATCTATATGTGTTTAAAAGCTACAGAAGTTACAAATTGTGTCACACATTCATGAGGAGAGATAATCCCATGATCCTATGATCACTATTAAGTGATCAGAATAGGGATTAATGTCTTATAGAACAAGTTTCTAAAAAACACAGTTAGGAACTATCAGAATAAGGATGGTCTAGGTTGGAAAGGTAGGGTGAAGGCAAAACCTGGAGGGCCTTCAAGGTCAGACTAAGAACTGGATACCATCAGCACATCCATTCTATGCTTAGGATGAGCCTAATATTCTGGTGGGTCGTGGCCAGCTTTGGGACACAGCCATTGAGTTCATTTGAAGGGGGAAAAGGCAGAATGTGGACTGTAGCCAGAGCAGAGCAGTAGGTGCTACATCTTTTTTGACCAGTGAATCCCTGAGTGCATGACCCGATGCGCAGAGCAGCCTGTGAGGAGGTAGGTACAGTTGATCAAGGCCACACATAGGGTGGGGGGCCAGAGCAGAAATTCAGGTGGATCCAGATAAGCTCAGAAGCCAGCCATATCTTTATATCTTTTGACTTTCCTTCCATTCTTTTCTCTATATTCACTGTCACTTTTGTTTCCTTCCTGTTCTTCCTTCTCTCATCCTTTTCTCCACTCTTCTTGCCTTTTTATTTTCCACATATCATTTTGCCCTGCCCCTCTCCTCTTCAGTCACTCTCTGCCCAACACAAAAACCCTTTCTGCTCTGTCTTCATCTGCCCTCTGACCAGCTCTGTTCCAGGTACTTTTTTTCTTTTCCTCTGGCCCCTGGAATGGGAAGGTATTTTCCACTATTAGGTAGATGTATGCCTGCAGTTCTGGGGACCCTTCTGAAGTACCTTCATGTCTCCTCCAAAAATCCTGCTCTGAAATTTCTGTAGATAGTGTCAGCTTCATTCTTAGCTTTAGGGGCCACTATTAGCATTCAGGTTTGGTTAATATCTGTACTATATGAATTGTGAAATACTCCTGGAGTGTGCCCGCTGGTTTCTGTAGCTTTTGCTAAGTTGTTCTTGCTATTCTCCACTTACAATAAATGCAACCATAGACAATACCAGCTTGATTAACTTCAAAAAGCAGTGGTTCTCTACTGGGTGATTTTGTTACCCAGTAGATTGTTACAATTGGGTATGTGGGATATTGCCATTTAATGGGAAGAGGTCAAGGATTCTGTGAAACATCCTACAATGCACAAGGAAGTTCCCTCCCACCCCCAAAAGAATTATCCAGCCCAATATGTCAAAGGAGAAACCCTGATCCAAAGCTATCTACCTGGAAGCTTGTAGCTAGGGTGCATATGGAAAAAAATAACAGAATTAATCAAAACCAAATTAAATTTCAGTCATTTAGGAAAAACAATGGGGACATCTTGGGATGGCAAGTAGTAAATGTGCCTGCTTTAATAACAACAAAAATAATTCTTTCTGCTCTACCTGACTTTTGCTTATAAAAATTATATTCATTAGCTCTCCTGACTCATATCAACAACCCTGAGTTTGGTAAGGGAGGTATTTTGAACATTAAGAAACTAAGGCATAGAGAATAATATGACTCTCCTTAGGACCCCAGTCAAACACAGATTTATGCATTTTCATCCAAAGCAAAAACACAGGGCTGTTCATGCAGCTTAACTGGAGCTATAATGGCAGAAAATAAGGGCAGGAACCAAAGCTGCTGTCACAAAGAAAGGACTCTCCCAGTCCTCTATTTGGTATTTAAAAATAGGAGAGAAAAAGGCATAGCTTGAATCTGAGATAATGCTTGCCACTTTGTGAATGCTCTTACAGTGCATTGCCTTCGAAACAAATTGGCCCTCATCTACAAAGGTTTCTTTTTTGTACTCTCACAAACTCATTTTTAATGGCTTGTGTGGCATCAGTTGTGCCCCTGAGCTGTAATGAAGCACTCTGCAAGTCACCACATGCAAGTCAGAAATGAATCTCACGGAGAGGAAAAATGCTGGAACGTTAATAGGTTTTAATCCAAGGTAAGCAAACCTATTGAGCCACTACCATGTGCTTTTTAAATCTAAATGTCATGAAATTTTCAGCAGTATTCTCTTGCCTGCAAATCAGTTCTGGTCCAGAGACAGCCAAGTAGGGATCAGAAGGGAAAAATCTCAAATGTGCATAACTGCCCAGGAGCACACCTTGAGGAGTTTACAAGCACCATCCAGGCAAAACAAAGAAATAATTGATGGAACACAAGGAAACTGGCTTTGTAGGGCAGGCATCTGAAAAGACTGCAAGTGCAGCAGACATCTTGCAATATATTTGATCCTATCTTCGATATTTTGGGTGGAGAAGGAGTGTTGAAATCTAAGAGTCTCTGTTATATGGGTTTTCCCCTTAGGTTTTTATTTAAGTGGAAAAGCAGTATTTGTATATTACACCTCATTGCACTGATAACTAGCCAGTTTATTGAGGGAGATTTAACTGGTAAACATTCTATTTTAAACTTAATTTTTCATAGTATCTTGTCAGCTTTTGATGCTTAACCATACAGAATACAACAATCTCTAAATATTAAAGTAAAGCAAATTGGTTTTATAATGGTGAGACTTTCTGTGTATGTGGGAGTCTAAGGCATATTTTGAATTTTCTTCCTCTAGCTGGTGGGTGACCACGAAATACAGAGAAAGATTCAAGGCCTCACCTTCAGGATCTTGGGGGTGATGGCTGCCGGTCCCACTTTCATCATGCTTCTCAATGCCTGATGTGTTAACTGCTATAATCACTATAGGGATATTCCTCTTCTCTCTAATCAAAGGGAAAACGTGAATCTATTCAGAGCACATCAGGTTCAATTAATGTAAATTATAGAAATGTTGAGGCCTTGCAAAAGAAATTTTAAAATTTATCCATATTTTCTAGTCTATATTTAGACATCTTCACAAAGCTTACTATACACAAGGCATGATTCCAAGAGCTTTATTATTTTATTTAATCCTATTTTAAATGAAGAAACTGAGACATAGGAAGGTCAAGTAATTTGCCCAAGGTCACACAGCTCAGGGCATAAGCAGAATCTGCAGACTATTTCTACAGCCTTTGTGTACTCCTAACCATTCTACTACACTCTTCCGAGCAAGTAGCATGAATATTTAATAGTGAATTGCAGTAATTTTGGAGCTCCTTTGCTACACTTTCTTATACAGTCTTAGACTATAGCCAAAAGTTCTGTTATCCTCGGTCATAGTTGGGAGAGTCAGGATAGAGAATAAAGTTTAATGTGTCCTTCCTAAGGTCTACCATATTATAAACTTGGAGAAGTCACCAGTAGTCCCAATGACTGATTCCCATCTTATGGCCTTGGAAAGTAGAAGAAATAGGAGGAGGATATGATTTGGAAGGGTTGAGGTTCTCACCCTTTGATGTGCTTATGAATCTCTTCCAGAGAACTTACTAAAATGCAAATTCTTTTTTGTAGGTCATGGGTGTATCCAAATATTCTGAATTTCCATTAAACATCTAGGGATTGCAGATGCTACTGGTCCATGGACCATATTTTGAGACAAGGATCTAGAATCAAGTAGTAGCATCACCATCACCTGGAAGCTTGTTAGAAATACAGATTGTTTGGAGACTCTGCTCTATAAGCCCCTGGAAACGAGCATTGGAAAGCCCTTTTACGAAGATGGCGCCTAAAGTTAAGAAGGAAGCCCCTGCCCCTCCCAAAGCTGAAGCCAAAGCAAAGGCTTTGAAGGCCAAGAAAGCGGTGCTGAAAGGCGTCCACAGCCACAAAAAAAAAGAAGATCCGCACGTCACCTACTTTCCGACGACCCAAGACTCTGCGTCTCTGAAGGCAGCCCAAATATCCTCGAAAGAGTGCCCCCAGGAGAAACAAGCTTGATCACTATGCCATCATCAAGTTCCCCCTGACTACTGAGTCAGCCATGAAGAAAATAGAAGACAACAACACACTTGTATTCATTGTGGATGTCAAGGCCAACAAGCACCAGATCAAACAGGCTGTGAAGAAGCTCTACGACATTGATGTGGCCAAGGTCAACACCTTGATC
>JAQQSY010005711.1:0-11495 GCA_028646535.1 Procyon lotor | reverse complement strand
GAGGGAGGCAGAGGAGGAGATGAGGAGTTCTGCTTGGGGCAGGCTACCTCTCAGGTGTCCTGGGCGCCGGGTCCAGAACTCGGAAACCAGAGATGTTCATTGGCAGTGGGTTTTAAGGAACTGGCTGGCCACGGGTCTTTGCGGTTTTCTCAGGTTTTGCAAACCATCCGTTTGATGATCCTGTCTAAAATGTCAGGAATCGGGGCACCTGGGTGGCTCAGTGGGTTAGAGCCTCTGCCTTCAGCTCAGATCATGATCTCAGGGTCCTGGGATTCGAGCCCCGCATCCGGCTCTCTGCTCAGCAGGGAGCCTGCTTCCCCCCTCTCTCTGCCTGCCTCTCTGCCTGCTTGTGATCTCTCTCTGTCAAAAATAAAATAAAATAAAATAAAATAAAATAAAATAAAATAAAATAAAATAAAATAAAATAATGTCAGGAATCAATGTCGGCATTACCACCTTTCCTCATATTAGGATGTCCAAGGGAGACCCCGAATATAGCACCCTCTTCCTCACTGGGGTGCTGAATACGCTGGGAGTGAAGAACGGAGAGAACTCGGGCCCTGGGAGCTCAGTGCAGGAGGGGCTGGAGGGCCCCCAGCCCAGGTGGCTTGTTGATGTGGAGCCCCCAGATCCCATAGATCCAGGCCCCAGAACACAGGCAGAGCTGACGGGCAGCCCTGTTTCCTACAGCCGGCTTCTTCCTAATGGTGCCACCTGTCCCTCTGAATTTGCCAATCAGAGAGCCACACCCCCTTCCCAGGAGGGGTCACAGAAATGAGGGGGGTGGGGGTCAGGGGTTGGGGGGGAGCCGGTGTCCCATCCTGCGCCTGTCTCTGCTCGCTCAGCTCAAGGGCACCCACCCCGCGGTCACGCCCACAGGCTCTGGGGCACCTTTGTCCCCACCCCGGGCCCGACCCCGGATAAGGGCTGGGGGGGGGGGTCTTGCTCTCCAGCTACAGCACCGCATCCAGTCCCAGCGAGAGCTTTCCGCTTGCATAGGGCCGTGTTGGGGGAGGAAAGGGGAAGCAAAGCGGGATGGGGGCGCCCTGCGCCGGGAGAGGGGTGCTCCCCTGAGAGCGCAGAATCCTGCAGTTTAACACGGCGCCCACCGGTCACGCATTCACGTGGAAGTGTGCGAGGCGCTGCTCCCCATCGGCTGTTCTCAGCCCGGGCCGCACAGGAGAACCCACCGGACTCGGGGCTCACCCGAGCAATTCCGCAGTGGGGCCCCCAATTGTAGGCGTTGGGTCCGCTTTTGGAAGGTTCGCTGAAGTGTAATGTAAGGAAAAGCGCGTGCATCACGTGTTCGGTGAGTTTCCCACAGGGGGCCGCACGGGGCAGGGGGGAGCGGGGACCCAGATCAGGAGTCAGGAGGTGACAACCTTGGGGTGGCTTCCCCACGCCTCCCAGAGACAGCCGGGGCGTGACTTCTGGCGGCGTAGCTGGGGAGGCTTCTTGCCATAAGCGGCTCACCCCGTCTGCTCTCTTCTCCGTCGGTCTTCTGCTGGCGGCCGGGGTGGTACTCGCGGCCCTGCACACGTCCTCTGTGCCCACCGACTCACGCTCTCCCTCCTGCTGCTCGCGGGCATCGGGGGCATCGGGAGCATCAGCACCTGTGCTCCTTCCTGGTCCCCTCCCGGCCCGAGACACCGCCGCACCTGCCGGGGAGGAGCGCGCACCGCCGCAGTGACAGGGTCTGGCCCGGTCCCATCACCTTCGGAGCCCAGTGAGTCGTGGCTGGCTGCGGTCGTTTTGGGGGTTTCTTTTAAACCGTAGTGTCCAACTGTCTAAGGTGACAAAGGGCCATTTCCAGAAGGCTCCGTGTCCCTCCAGGACAGCGAGAGCTGTGAAATACTTTAAAGTCCAACCTTATTTTCTTTCAGTCAAATGCTTTGATGAACCACGACGTGTCTCAGGCGCACGCGTCCTCAAGCATCCGGCCAATGAGAACGCGCAACGGGGCGTCCTGCCCAACCTTCCCGGCCCCCGCGGGCGGATGGTGCCAAGGACCGGAGCGCGGGAGTGGGGGGGAGTCACTGGTCTGGGGTCCGAAATTTAAGAGGACACCAAATACTCAGCAATCAAGACAAATGCAATTTTAATGCAATATTTTTTAATGCAATATTTTAAAGATCTAAATCAATGCAAAAAATCCCTGATGAACGAAGCACCAACATTTTAAGTAAAGACCAGTGTAAGCTAAAGCATATTGGATCAGGAAAAGCAACAACAACAAAAAAAACGCAAACCCTCCCAAGAACAGTGAGCCCCTATATACATGTTCTTATGTGTTTCTTTAATGGTTTTGGTTTTTTCCAGGACATTAATTGAAAAATATTAAAGAATGGAAAAAGGAAGTTTATAAAACTCATAACATTATTTTCAATTTAAATGTTTACTAACACCATAAACTGAATTCGTTATAATTTTGCTTCCCGACTCTAATGGAAACGAGCGCATCTTTGGTACTATTTTTTTGCTTATCCTATTTTCAGTTCAGATTAACGGCTGTGTCTGACAATTTCTCTTGACCAAGTGATAATCCCAAATAATCTTAAATTAACAGTAAGTTTTATCTTAGTATTAAATAACGTTAAGCATCAAAAAATTTTTTCAAAGATTTTATTTATTTATTTGAGCAAGACAGCACAAAGCAGGGGGAGCAGCAGGCAGAGAGAGAAGCAGGCTTCCTGCTGAGCAGGGAGCTCGATGTGGGGCTCGACCCCAGGACCCTGGGAACATGCCTGAGCTGAAGGCAGATGTTTAACCCACTGAGCCACCCAGGTGCCCCAACATCAAATATTTTAATGACATTAAAATTATCTAAAATTATCACCCGATCAAGGGAAATTACTCCACAGGGCCACTCTCTCATTACCATTAAATATCATTGTTATCAAATATTAATATTAAGTAGAATTAAACATTTAGTGTTTACATAACATTATTTACTAATTGTGACTACATTGCCTGGGGTCCGATGTCTTGAGGACCGTTGGCTCATACGTTTTGTCTGGAGTTTTAGGGGGAAGGCAAACTGAGTCCCTATTACACCGTCTTGGCTGGAGTGGAAACCTCCATGTCTTTGAATTTTTCTTTTTTCTTTTTTTTTTTTTTTTTTTGAATTTTTCTTTTGTATTTTCAATCTCCGTGATTCTTTGTGCTGACTCTGGGCAATTTCTTTCTAACACACCTGCTAGCTCATTAATTCTCTTCGGTCATGTGAGCTCTGTTCTTTGACCCACTATCTGGGTCTGCCCGGGCGGCTCCAACCAAATACCACCGACTGGGTGGCTCGTACACAGCAGACATTTGCTCCTTGTGCCTCTGGAGGCGGGGAGGCCGAGGTCACAGTGTCCGCAGAAGCCCAGTCTGGGGAGACCCGCTGCGTGGCTCGCAGACGGCCGGGGCCCCTTTCCTAAGGTCCCTGACTCCATTCCAGAGCCCCCCCCCCCCCCGGCTCCCCCACTCCTGACCTACTCCCCTTTCCCACCTCCAAACACATCACGGCAGGGATCTGATCTCAACACAGGGACGTGGGGAGGACACAGATATTCAGTCCACAACGCCCCCCCCTCCGCCCCAGGCACTGAGTTTATTTCAGATCATTTGCGCTTCTTTTTCCAGAAGTTCCAATTGTTTCTTCCTCAGATCTGCCTGTCACTCCTGATAACGTCGAGTTATTCTCCACCTTAATATTCCACTTTTTATCTCTTTGACGGTGTCGTCCACGTCTTCAGTACCCCAGCACGTGGGGGCTGCGACCCCTGCAGCCTTCAGTGGGCTCGTTCTGTTGCTGGTTGTTCCTGCCACGCTCACCTGTGGGGCCTGCCTCTTCGTGTGTGGGCTTGACCTCTCGGCTTGCTCGTGAATGCCTACGGTAGGTGCTTTCCTACTGAGAGGGCTGTTGTCTGATTCAGTTACGAGTCAAAGGGGGACAGGAACCTGAGATCCCGTGTTGGGGCCCCCCCAAGGCCACCCCAGTTTGGTGACTTGCAGGGACTCACAGGACTTGGGATAGAGTCCTACGCAGATGCAGTGAAACATGGAGGAGGCCACGATGAGGCTTCCAGGAGCCCCCCCCCCCCCAGTGGGGGTCACATGGTCTGCAGCAAGTCTGGACAACACACCTGCGGCACTGTCTGCCGGGGTGTATGTCACATGAGCACCTGCTGCCTGGCCCGCGTCCAAATCCCGGACTCCCAGAAGGAGGGCAGGTGTTCAGTGTGTACCCCATTTTCTGTACACGCGGCTTGGGCACTGGGGGGCCACCCTTATCAGGGAATAGTGAGAACTCTCCCAGACCCACGTTCCCGGATGCCCACCAAGAGCCAACCTTGCAAACTTTCTAAGGACGGCAGTCTCGTTACAAGAACACTTTCCTTTCCGTGCGCACGCCCTCAGCCCCACGCCCCGCAGAGTCGGGCTCCCCCAAATCGTCACTGTTCCTGGACGGTGACCTCGGGAGCGTCCACCCTCAGGCAACCCGACTCTCACCCCACTCACGAAGGTCGCTTCCTTCTCGGAGGCGGGCTGGGAAGGGAACTTGGACAAGACCCCTACTTCCGGTGGGTAATTCGTCAGAAAGGGTGTCTTATCGAGAATCTGAAGCCTCCCAAGTGGGAAACTCTGCAGAGCACCTCATTCATCACGTGTCGGAAATAAAAATGCTTTGTATTTATTTGAAAAAATAATTTTTAAAAACTCCAATATGAATTCTGAAGTTTGGTCATCAAGGCTAAAAATCAACCCAAATATCGGGAGGTTGTCATCCACTGAACATTGTTCCCACAAAAACCCTGGAAACCCATTTCTATTTTGCGACCTGGGAACTGCTTCTCTCTGCGAGCCCGCACACTTGCCGGCCTCATCTGTCCCTTCAGCCAGGCCGACTCTTCCGTCAGGCACAGCGTTTAAGGTTTAAGGTACTTTCAGGGAAAGTTTTCTCCCTGAAAAAAAAAAAAAAAAAAGGCTTTTTTAGGGACCACAAAAAGAAAAAGGTTTCCAACTTGAATGAATTAGAAGACTGTTCCCTCTGGTAACCCTTCAGCTGGAGCTCTGGATCAATCAAAGTAAGTTTCCAGGGAAAGAGCTTCAGTCCCTGCATTGCGTAAGGCCTTTCCTTAGTGGTGGGCTAGAGTCATTTCCAACTATTCAAACTGACAGATCAGGAAGTGTTCATGGATGTTTCAAGAATTATGGGGGTGGGCAGGGGGCTAGAAGCCAAGCCAAGCCCTTCTTAGAGACCCAATAGAGCTTGATATAATTTTTTTTTAAGTGAAAGGGCTAGTAGGGTATTTTGTACTTTGCTCTCTTACTGAGAAATCAGGAAAATAAACATCAAACATTACATGCTAGTCAAGAATCTGTCTTTGGTCTCTGCTTTTGTGAACAGAAACTAGTTCTTAATAAGCTCTACAACCTCAAAAAGGAGATCCAACTTTAATGCCTGCGAAAATCTCCTTTTCATCACTGAGATCATTAGACCCAAATCTCTGCTTTCCTACACACAAAATTTCTGTTCCTCCTGGTACAAACTAAGGTTCCCTCCTGATTTTCCAATATCTTTAGCACATGACAGAGAAAAGGAGGTCAAGTGGCGTCTGCCATTTTAACTACATATCGTGTTTGCCACCAAAAACACTCCAAATCAAAAGGGATGGCTCAACTCAGAGGTCATCCCAGCACCTTCCTAAAGAGTACATCCTTGTCACCCGGGCCATGAGGAGACGCGGACAAAGCAAAGGGTTGTCTCACATTAGGCTGTGACTCATGATCAGATTAAAACATTCACATCATAGGTTGTGGCTGAAGTTTCTCACTGTAAGTGAGTAGAACAGACAGAGGTAGATTCGTCGTGAAGCTAACAAGGCTCAGGTTCCAGGACGCCTCACTTTACAGGCTACTGCCATCCTGTGATACCTTACAATGGTGAATTTTATAAAACCGTGACCACACATCTTCTGAACGAGAGAGAGAGACAGAAAGAGAGAGAGAGGTCTATTTCTCTCCATTCTGACATCTCCACCATTATTTCTTTCATGATGGTTCATATTGAGGTGAACCTGGGCTTTTAGGACCTGACTAAGGCTGAACTGAGGAAGGGACACATTTCGTTTTCATTGAATGAGATCTGCATGTGATTTTTTTTTTAAGTCAAGTTTGAGAAAATGTCTACTGAGCTCTTACAAGCTTGGAATTTGGAAAAATTTCCCACAGGTGAGTTTTTGGTGTACATACATGGACATCCAGTGCTAGATGCTTTAGGACATGTTAGCAAACCTGCTGATAATAAAACAATAAACTTCAGTTCCACTTCTGACCAAGACGGGTCCAAGATGGTCGCTGGATTTACCGTCCTACATGAACAACTAAACTCCAGACAAAATACAGGAAAGAATGAGTTTGAAAACATTGCATGTCAGACAACAAAGAACAGTAACCGCTGAGAGATGAGAAAGAAATAAGGCAATCCAGTAGTCCTCTCATTGAGGAGCTGGAGTTGGGAGTCCAGGGAAGATAATGCCAGGGCTCTGAAAGTACCAGAGAGAAGAGAGCTGCAGAGAGAGTGGCCTCTCGACTCCTTGGTCAAGTACTAATCAACACGTGCACATGAAGGAAATTCCTCAGGCTCCTGAAAGGATTACAGGGACAATCCCTGGAGCTCACACAGTGCTTGAAATAATACGTGGGACACTGGGTAGAAGGAATGTGTTTCCCTCAGTAGTGGAGCAAAGTTAGCCTTATATTAAATGCTGCTCTGATCCAACTTAACACAGTTTAAAAGCAAAACCTAAAAGGATAGGACTACTTCCAAGTAAGTTAATTATGTCCCCTAAACAAAGCTCTAGAACATTTATAGGAATACAAAAATACCCAGCACCCAACAAGTTAAAATTCACAATGCCTGCCATCCAACCAAAAATTACCAGATATGCCAAGAAGCAAGAAAAAGTTACCCAGAATCAAGAGGAAGAGAAATAAATTGGAACCAACCCAGAAATAGAACAAATGATAGAATTAGTATATAAGAACCTTAAAAAAAAAAACTGTATTCCATCTGTTCAAGAAGTTAGATGAAAGATGGAGCATGTAAAGTATAGACATAAAAGATATAAATAAGATCCAAATCAAACTTCTAGAGATGAAAACGACATCAGCTTGCTAATTGCAGATTAGACTTTGCAGGAAAAAAGTGAATTAGAAGCATAGCAAGAGAAAATATCCAAAATGAAATACAGAGGGGGAAAATTCAGTAGAGGAACAGTGACTCATGGGATAATTTAAAATGACCTAAGATCACGATCCCAGGGTCCTGGGATCAAGTCCTGCATTGGGCTTCCTACTTGGCAGGAAGCGTGTTTCTCCCGCTACCATCCCCTCTGCTTGTGTTCCCTCTCTCACTGTGTTTCTCTCTGTCAAACAAATAAAATCTTTAAAAATAAATAAATAAAAATTAAAAAATAAGAAATAAATAAAATGGCCTCATAAATGTTCTAATAAATGAAAGGAGTCCACGAAGGAGAGGAGAGGGAGGGAAAGAAAAAAAAAAAAAACAACAAACAAAACTGAACAAATAATGGCTGAAAAACTTCCAGATCTGATAAAAGCTATAAATTCAAACATCCAAGATATTAAATGAACCCAAGTGGGTGTGGACACACACACACACACACACACCCCCATAAAAATTACACCATGGTATATCATAGTCAGGTTGTACAAAACTGGTAATAAGGAGAAAAATTTAAAAACAGCCAGAGTAAAAGTGATATCCTCCACAGAGGGGAACAAAGACAAAAACTACAGATTTCTCACTGGAAACAATTTAAACTAGAAACAGTGAAGCAAACAATATCTTTAAAGTACTAAAAGAAAAAAAGCAAAACTGTCCATCTAGAATTCTATACCCAGCAAAACTATCTTTCAGGATTGGAAAGTAAAGACTTTTATAGAACATGTAGGCTGAAAGAATTCAGCACCAGGAGACCTACACTACAGGAAACACTGGTGTTCATGTCCTCAGGCAGAGGACAATGATACCATATGGAAACTTGGATCTGCAGGTGAAAGGAAGAGTGCCAGAAATGGAAATTTACATGGGTAAATATAAATACTTTGTTTCTTATTAATTGGATTTCTTTAACACTTAGTTGACTATTTAAAGTGAAAACAATCACAGTGTACTGTGGGGCTTATACCATACACAGAAGTGAGCATCTGACAGTCGTAGCACAGAGACTGGGAGGGGAGAAAAGGACACATACGCCATCCATTCCTGCATCACACATAAGGTGGTCTCATATTCCTTTAGGGTAGTCTGTGATAAGGCACGGGTGTATACTATAACCTGTAACATAACTACTAAAATAATAAGACAAAGTTATAGATAGTAAGCCAATAAATAGAGAAATGGGATCATAAAAAAGAAAAACAAGGGGTGCCTGGGTGGTTCAGTCAGTTGAGTGGTTGACTCTTGTTTTCAGCTCAGGTCATGATCGCAGGATCGTGAAATCAAGCCCCTCACTGGGTTCTGCAGTCAGCAGGAAGTCTGCTTGAGGATTCACTCTCTCCCTTTGCTCCTCCCCCAACTCACCCATGCTCTCTTTCTAGAATACATAAATCTTTAGAAAAAAAGAAAAAAGAAAAACAAAACTCAGTTAATCCAAAAGAAGGAAGAGAAAGAGAAAACTGCAAACACAGAATGAACAGGATAAGCAGAAAATGAATAATATGATGTTAAATGTAAATGGTCTATATACTCTGACTAAAAGGCAGAGGACGGGGCGCCTGGGTGGCTCAGTAGATTAAGCCTCTGCCTTTGGCTCAGGTCATGATCTTGGGGTCCTGGGATCGAGCCCCAGCATCGGGCTCTCTGCTCAGCGGGGAGCCTGCTTCCCCCTCTCTCTCTGCCTGCCTCTCTGCCTACTTGTGATCTCTCTCTCTCTCTCTGTCAAATAAATAAATAAAATCTTTTAAAAAAAATAATAAAAATTTTAAAAAAGACAGAGAATGTCAGATTGGACTAAATCAGTACCCAAATATATGCTCGCCTGCAAGACACATACTAAATATAATGACACAAACAGGTTAAATAATGGAAAAAATATACCATGCTAAAACTTGGAGTTAATAAAAATATATTAATATATTATATATGTAATATATTAAATATAATACATATTTATTAATATATATAAGTATACATTAATAAAAACAAAGTAGGCTTCACAGAAAAGATAAAGATCACTTAAAAATAATAATGGGGTCAGTTAATCAATCCTGTACATGGATGCAGTTAACATCAGAGTATTATTTAGACTACGTGAAGCAAAAACTAGTAGAACTGAAAGGAAAAAAGACAAATAGACAGTCTTTCCTCCCTCCCTTCCTGTCTTCTTTCCTTTCTCCCTTTGTGAAAAAGCCATTACGTAGCTGGCAGTCAGCCTGTGTGTGGAGGGCAGGTGCAAGGGGGGCTGGAGGCTGGCTCCGCACAGGGACACTGAGGCCACGGGAGCCTATTCTGTCACCACCAGAGAGAGAAGGCATGAATGTGGGAAGGGGAGCTATGGAATGGACCATCTGGCATTGGGTTGGAATTGAAGCTCTCAGTGTGAACTCATGGATTTGCACGTATCCAGATACGGCCAGAAGATTCAGAGGTAAATCCAGAGGTCCCTGTGTGTGTGTGTGTGTGTGCGCACGCATGTGTGTGTGTGTGTATTTTCCCCGTAAGCCCTCCCCTGAAGGACCCGGCGCATCCACACCTTGCATCAGTGAGCCAACCTAGTGCCTAGATCCTGGTCTCCAAACAATATTCTCCGCTAAAAGGAACCAGCATCCTTAGACAAATGTCTGATTTTGCAGCTCTGGTAGGAAAAGGACAGGGGAGTCTGGAACACCTCGTTGAGTGAGAAGGCGGGAAAATACTCCAAGATCGAGGGGCACATGTCACAGGTCAGAGAAGCCAGTCTGAAGCTCCCATCGGCTAAATCTGGGGTATCCGAGCATCGAAAAATAAAGAACAATGGTGACTGATTACAACCCCTTGAACAGAGTAGGACTCCCTGAATCCACAACACCGAAACAACAAAGAAATTAATGGGAATAACAGGTGTGTTTTCTTGCAGTAGAGAGCACACGGTAAATGAAGACGGCATGGAGGTATCAGAAAATCTCCATTTGGCAATGACTATAAAAATAAGGAATTCAGGCAAAACCCATGCACAGATCCTAAAACCAGTGGGTAAAAATGGAGATGGAAAATGGAATTCTACATAGCCTGAAACTATGTCTCCACGGAATATTTATTAACTGCAGAGGGGGGAGAAGGCAAGGCGTAGAAACCCGCAGAAATGATACAAAGTGTGCCCCCAGGGACGGCACACGGGCAGTGTACGCCACACACAGGTCCAGATGGAAAGTACGATCGCAGCCTCTGTGATGTTCAGGTGCAAAAATGTGTAACTGGGGTATAACCGGGAGGAAACACCAAAGTCCCATTAAGGGGCACTCTGCAAGATGACTGGTCCATCATAATCCTCAAAAACGATCAAGGCTTTGAACGTCCAAGAAACACTGAGAAATATTCCCAACTGAGGGAAGCAAGAGGACCAGACTGAGCACGGGGGACGGTGAGACGCCGTGTGAGGGGAAGGCACGGCGGCTACTGGCTTACGAATGGCCGCGCACACACGTGCATCCTGTGTACAGACACAGTACCCATCAGAGCAGCTCAGTCCCGGCTCTGGCTGTTCTTAGGCTGACGGATGAGTTTATCCGGACAACCTGCCACACCGGGGTGACCTAATGGGCACTGTGGCCATGCAGGGACACGCACAGCCTGCCACAGCCCCAAAATCAATCACAGCCGCACTAGACTGCGCGGCATTTAAAGGGTGAGGGACTCTTCCATCTGAGACCCACCATTTGAACGTTTCTGTTCCTCCCCAGGCTTACTGGGAACGGCATAAAGAATTAAAATACGCTCTGGGTCTCTGAGCAGCTGAATTGAAACCTGGGGGACACAGGCAGAGAGACTCAGCAAGTTTCTCCTGGTATCAGCTGAGGACAAACAGGCGGGCTGTCTGCGGCGTCCGACGGGATGTCTCCGCTGTATTTCTGAGACTCGACACACGCCTTCTGTCTGCGCAGCCCTGGAAGTGCAAAGATGAGAACAGCCTGCCCTAGAATACATGTGGGCGGACCAGGGGGCGGCGAGGGGTGACAGGGCTCTTCGGGGTTTGGGGGGAACACGTAGGCACCTGCTTTGAGCCGGGGTGAGGAGCCGGTGGAAAGGGGCCGGGAAGAGTGTCTTGGAGAAGATCTAGCCCCAGCCGAGGGGAGCGAAGGCATTCCGCTGGGCAAAATGCAAGTGTGGGCACGACAGACTGGCCAGGGGACCCTACCTGGGAGGATGGGGGCCGATGGCCCATCGCAGGACACCCAGGCTTTAAAGCACTCCTGTGACAGCTCGGGGAAGCTCCCCCTCCAGA